>CAWWDW010000108.1:0-28017 GCA_963942595.1 Cylloceria caligata | reverse complement strand
ATCTATTTGTTTGTGTACCCGGGCAACGCCGGGTAAATCAGCTAGTGGTTAAATAAAAAGACTTATAAAGCTATAATGCAGTTTTCCTTGTCAAAATAATAATCCTACTATTAAAAATCCAGATGATTGTCTATTAATTTATTAAAAAGAATAAATAATACATAACTACTAATGACGAACGATTTAACCAAGCGAGACACGCCTCGGACCACTCTAATCCCTCGCAATCACGTACCAAATACGGGACGACGGCCGAACACGTACTGCGTCAATTTATAATAATGAAAAAAAAAAACAAAATATCGTCAACAACAATAAAATAAAACATCGGAAAGAACCAAAAGAAAATAAATAATCTAATATAAAATAAGCAGAGTCAAATATTCTTGAAAGCCCGTGACACGGCCCTTAACGTTAGAAACCCACTCATACTATCATACCACGGGATAACGTACTAACGCGCGCACGGTTTGTCAGAAAACGATCACTAAACAAAAGTAATGACAAAGAAACGAAGTGACTTATCCCCGGCTCCAACCGCTAGCCGATCTCGATATTACAATGTATCTAATTCACTTTATCCCCATACGATGTATACTCTGCGTGTTGTATACCGAAGTCGCAGGCACGACCAAGCTCTAATAGACTAATCAGTCAGCAAAATAACAATAATGACGAAAGACCGCAGAAGGAAAGAGAGCTCACCGGGACGATTCTGCAGCGATGCTTGACGTTAATCCAAGATAATTCCGGAAGAAAAAAACATTTCCAACTGGTCCAAGATTATTCCGAAATCGCCTCGAAATAGTCTTCTCTCGATTCAGTTTTCCAAAAGGGGTATACCAGTACCCACGACTTGCTAATTGATTAGAATAATACCCAAGGTAGAGCGGGACAAGGCTATGCTCGACGCTACGTCCTGTTCGCTCAACGGTAACCGGGAAAAAGCCCCGAGTTTCTGTCGGCACCCGTGCCCGTCAGCTCTGCTCCCCTTCCCACGAGCTCAACTCGGTCAATTGGGGAATCTATGTTGTTACATGACTGCGACTAGCGCCTGGGCTGGACGGCGCATAAAGTAGCAACCGATAATAGGTAAGTGTAGCTTTTTCCATCAGGTAAACCCCATGAGACAGATGGATGCTTGCCCGTAGCTCAGATGGCCGCATGTAGATAGCAGCGTCGTGTCAGCCGCTGAACGTGGAGCGGGCAAGCTGAATATTGCAACCGAGAGAGATAAAAGAAAAAGAAAAAATCTATATCCTCACTTGCCGATGGAGAGTTATCCGATTCCAGAGTCGACGGTCGGTGGGTGCGATGTTCTCCTCCTGTCTCTTTCCCTCCATTCCCCGGTCGCTTAAAGTCATACGAACAAAAAAAAAAGAAAAAAAAATTAGGTCTAGTCTAGTAATGCTGATATGGCCCTGCGAGATCGTGCGGAAAACGTGGTGTAATGATGACGTAGCACACCAATATTTTGCCCTGTTACAATAAATATGATGATATTTTTAGTATCGATTCTGTTTGAGAATTCAGTTGTTGGAGAGAAGTGGACTGTAAAATAGTAGCAGGTGAATTCATACGCAGTACACGGATGTGGTCTACAGTGGCATTTATTGCTGCACCTGTCAAATGCCGAGGACGAAAACATACAAATAAAATAAGTAAAATATAGGAAATAATACATCAATATAAGCATAGAAACGAGTTAATAAATTGAGGTGAGCTTGCAACCACACACGATTATATTAATCGGTGTAAGTGATGAGATGGGCTGTCGCGATCGGGCCACGCAGTGAAGCTGAAGCCGGGTTTACGACACAATGAGCCAATATGTTCATGTACTAGTAGGCTGACGTCAATATATTAATGCTGATATGATGCATGAGTTTTCTAGTGACTGTAGGTCGGCACAGTGGAACGATGAGAATTATTAAGATGCACTGAATTATGTTGTGAGCACACGAGTCACGGAAACGGTCAAAGCCGTGCAAAAGCAAAACGCAAGATGGCGTTGTCTCGCCAAGCAGTCGTAGAGCACGTGCGTGCAGCGATCTGTTGCTTGGCACGCTGACCCAGTGCGAGTTTACTGCTCCTGTGCGGTGCTGCTGCTAAGCAGCAACAGCAAGCAGTTGCCCACGCTAACCTGCAGTGCGCAGTCCAGAACGCGTAGCACAATGCTAAAGTATGCTCAAACAGATTCCAATATTTTACGAGAGACTCATCAATATAATCTCAGAAGGAAAAGGAAATTAATCCTGATATACTGATCTTTCTTCTATTGCCCGGTTACAACTGAGAAGATCATTAATCCAATGTGTATTGTACTCGTTTTCGTGTGACAGCCCTGAGTAGTTTCCATATGGAAGCATAATTTTTCTCTTTGCTGCTGATAATTTACATAAAGTATTTATGTGAATATTTTAATGATCATAAATCTTTCGTTTAAATCAATAGTTCCTCCACTTTTGTCAATTGTTTCAGTCAAATAATAATTGTTCATAATGTCATCATCTTTGTAAGGAGGGAGAGAGAGGGAGACCGAAGATTTCAGGCAAAAGCGAGAAGAAAGGGTGCGGCCGCTTAGTCACGTGATATCGTTCACTCCAACCGCTCCCTTATGACCTACAACGCCCCGGCGGCGACTCGCCGAACCCCTGGTCGAGGATTGAGGGTAAGGCTGCCTGCCCTGAATCATAGATCCATAAATGGCAGTCGATAACCGGATCTACCCAGAAGATCCCATGCTCTGAAAATTTGCCTTTTGACCGGGGGCGCTGAAAAATTTCATCTTTACAAGATTAATTTTCCTGGGAGACGGTCGGTACAGCCGCACATCTACTCTTCTCCTCCCTATGTCGTGAATCGCTCTTTTCTTCTTATAAAATTCGAAAATAAAAGAAAAATGTTAAAAATTACTTTTACTGTAATAAAATTAAAGCAGAAGAACTCAAACGTTACTGAAATCAAAGTAGAAATGCCACGTTACGTCAGAACGTAACACCTCCCCCCTTGAAACAATTATTACGGGAAGCCCTAATAATCGAATCCGAGGGTGAAGCTAACAATTTTACAATTATGCTTGTCGTATTAATCTTTTCTTTTAACGACTTGTCTCTTGTATGGCCTTGGAATCTATATGTGATACTATTTTTATTCGTTATTCATGATGAATTTGGTGGAACGAAAAAAATGTTTCTCTTAATATAGAAAGGATACTTGGTTGGCAACTGTTTAACCATATAATTATTTCTGCTTTGGTTAAATATTGTTATGCATTATGTGTACGCGTATATACGAGAGTGCTTCCTCGAACTTTTCCGTACTATGCTTTGTAGGAATATTACTCGTATATGTTTCGGATCCTTAACTTAATTATTTCGTTGTTTCATATTTTCCTACAATAGGTGTAACGTTATTGTATATATATATATATATATATATCCCTTTGTTTATGGGAATTTGTATTTCTCTCTTCTTCTCTTTCTGATATTTTCTTTGCTTGCTTATTTGTTTATTCATTTATTGATTTTACTTTAGTATTTTCTTTTCTTTGAAATTTTTTACTTTTATCATTGCATAAATATAATAAGCGAAGCGAATTTTTTTCTTAATTGTTATTTATGATTAAATGACGGTGAATATCGAACGTGACTTCCTGGTTACAATGTATGAGTTCTTAAATTCGGTTTCTTTTTATAATTCGTAATCTTTATCAAAATATATTTGTTTGGTTAGAGTGCTTTGTTCTCTCTTTTTTTCATAACTCAAATGTTATTACTACTTAATGACTTGGTTAAAATATTCTTTTTCTCTTTCTCTTATACCACACATCGGTATGGTTAGCTTGATGTGAATAATTACTACTGACGTATTCAAGATAATCGGTTGGATAATCAGCTGGCGCACGGCGATCGATATTCACCGTGCGTCGACCTGTTGCTGCTAGGTAGCGTGCTGCGCTTAGCTATGCCGGAGATAGCCGAGCAAGTACCTCGCTGAGCCGAGGCAGTGCCTTGCAAGCAGGCTGCATGAAGCGAGAGGCTATCTCTCTCGCTTGACTTCGGCATCGCTCACCGGCTGTCGCACTCATTTGACTTCAACGCACAACGACGCTTTCGTAAAGCGCAGACATATTGTAAATTCAGACTTTCGTGAAAACTCGCTTGAACAGCGCACACATCTCAGCATCGCTCGGACTTTTTCACCGCTTCCACCGGATCTACTCAGCTTTTCGTGCTCACCAGGACTCAAAATCAGGTACGAGTACACCGGTATAATTTACTATAATTCAATGTTGGTGAAGAGGGGAAAACTCATCAGTGCATCCTCATAATTGTCTTACTTTGTGGCGTGCTCTCTAGCACGGGCTGTACCACGCTTTCCTCATAATATTTTGCCCGCTCGATTAATATAATTGTACGTGTGCCTATTATTCACTGTATTTTTCCCCAATAAACTTGCTGGGAAAGTACTGTGAATATTTACTAATCATTTGTGCATCCTCGTAATCTCACTTTGCCGTGCTCTGCAGCGCTGACTGCATCACGTTCTATCATATAACGCTTCCAGCACTCAAGCAATATAATTACAAATGCTCTCACCTGTTCTAAGCGACATATTCTACGCTCTCACACTTCTCATTCCGTGGCGTGCTCGGCAGCGCTGGCTGCAACACGTATACTTCACTAAATACAAGACAGCACATAATTAATACTATTGTGTGCTAGCACTCAAACCTGTATTAAATTCATTATTAAATTTATTCGCATTTTTTAATATAGATTTTTGTAATTAACAAGCGGATAGTACAATAAAACCACTTTCTCTGCTTAAATATCTGTCAGTCTGGTTTCTTTTTCTCTGTCATGAGTGTAAACTCATAATTTTCTATATATTGCAGGTCGTTCCAACTACACGAGGAAGGAATTTTCAACACATATACGAGTATAGGTATGAATTTTTTTTTCATAGGGACTTGGTGTTGAACTGGCGTCTCCTGAACGTCGATTTAGAAAATTTTTGAAGTTATTGAGTTTCCTTGGATTAAGTCTTCGGTGTTGTCCAAAGTCTTGATGGTTTCAGTGGTTTGGGTGTGTATGCTATATTTCATAGGGTCCGCAGTAGGTGCAGAACAACATGATTTTTTCCTTCTGGTGTCGCAGGAGTTTGAAAGTGTTATTCGTCCATTGGTATGGTGTTTGTCCGATGATGATTTATTTGAATGGCCGGAGGCGTATTTGAGTTACCTAAAGATTCAAGATCGTTGAGTCAACTTAGATCCATTTTGGAGGGACGTAGGCTGCAAAATTCCTTTTCCCAATATTCAACCGAATTACGATTCGTTGAGGTTCCGTAGTTCCTTATCACTTCTTCCATACATATTTAGTAACATGTTATGCTTAGCGATGGGTGGCTCCTCATGATTTAGTATTCATCGTTGTCTGGTATAGGAAAGAGTGCTTCCCTTTACTCTAAAGACGTGTAGATGCCTGGTTGAAATATTCAGTGCGGTGCGGTGTCTCTCGGAATGAATGAGTTGTGGATTCTTATTACTGTGAAACATAATGTGCATTATTAATATGCGATATCATGGTGTGATGAACGATTATTATTATTACTTTTTTCTCGTTTGTCTTCTTTGCTCCTCTTTTTTTATACTTTATTGTGTTTTAGTTTAGTTTATTTTTTTTCTCTATCTTTTTTTTCGTGTTCCTTAGTATTCTGAGCAAAAATGCAACACGTTTTTAAGAGTGCGAAAATGCATAAATGAACCAATTCTGTGTATTACGAATTAAAATAGATATATATAGGGGTATGGTTATATAGTTTAAGCTCAAAGTGGATCTACTTACGTGAATATTTGTTGTTGGGAGAAGTTTTTCTTGCTTCATTCCTCTGCTTATAAATTTTTTCATATTTACCATTTGTGTAGCGAAAGTGGTACCAGTGTCCCATTATGGGGTTTTTGAATAGTCACCCGATTTGTTGATAAGAGAGTGAATATCGTCGGTGTGGGGTTATGGTAGGTGGCATGATGTAGATTTACCTTCCAACAAGTAGTCCACCAGTTTTTGGATAGTAATTTCTTCGGTACTATATTGGGTTACGGAAATAGGAAGGGTGGGTATTGGAAACACAGCGGTAGAGCTAGTGACTGGTCTTCTTAGGTTAAAAAATGTGAGTAACTAGGTCTTGCTCCTAGTGACGGGGCCGGGAATCATACTTGCGATCTGGATGCTGTTGGATCGATAGATTAACTGAGCATTGAACCATTTAATTATGCATTCAGAGGTTGTTGTATATTTGTATATTACTATTCCTGTAATAATTACATGTGTTGGATAATCAGCTGGCGCACGGCGATCGATATTCGTCGTACGCCTACCTGTTGCTGTGCCTGAGCACACGACTCTCGGTTGAGCCGAGAATGGCCGAAGCAGGGCTTCGCGTAGCCGAGGCTGTGCCTCGTTGGCACGCCGCGTCGAGCGAGAGGATGTCTCTCTCTCTTGACTTCGGTTTCGCTCACTGGCTATCTCGCTCAACTGACTTCAGTGCCCAACGACGCTTTCATACTGGCAGCCATGTTGAAAATTTAGACACTTTCGCAACAGCATCGAGGAACAGCACACACAGCGCACTTTTTGGACCTTTCTCGTTGGCTTCTGTCTCTGGATTTACTCATCACTAGCTCTCAACAGGACTCAAATCAGGTATGAGTACATTGTTATAATTTACCGTAAATTCAATGGCAATGAAGAGTTGGATGCTCATCGGTACATCAACATTTGTGGTCTCACTTTTTGGCGGCATTGCTGCACATGTCACTCCACGTTTTCTCTCAACATAATTTGCCGGTATAATTAATATAATTATGCAGGTGTACTATATTCACTGTACTTTTCCCCAGGACATCTGCTGGAAGAGTACAGCGCCTATACACTGCTCATTTTGTGCATCCTCATTATGTGTTGTATTGTGCTACGCAGTGCTGCCTGCGTAGCTAGTCTCATGCGTGTAGAGCACTCAAGCAATTTCAATTGCAAGTGCTCTCATTTGTTCACTGCAACCTCTCTTCATTAAGCTGCTGAGAGCTTGCTGTGAATTGTTATATCGCCTTACGCACTCATTTATCTCATCGCGTGGCATGCTCCGCAGCACTGGCTGCGGTGCGTACACTGCTCTCAGCACATGCAGCACAATTAATATAATTGTGTGCTGCAACAGCTCAAATTAAATTCAGCTTCAGTAATTAAATTCAATTGTTAATTCTCAGATTTTTGGTGCATTTATTTATATTATTTTGTATTCTTTCTAAATTTGGTCATTCTTGTATTTATTTTCACTTTTAGTGTTTTTTCAAAATTATGTGATTTGTTGTAGTTATGCGGAAGGTGTAAAAAACCACTTTCTCTAATTTAACATCTATGTGTCTGGTTTATTTATCATTCTGTCTCGAGTGAAGTTTCATAATTTCCAATACATTCACAGATCTGTCAAACAACATCAACGGACGGATTCTCAAACAACATGTGATTAATTTATACGGCGTTGGAAATATTTGTATTGTTTTAGGATGTTGTTAATCGTAAGATATCTGGAGTATATGTACGACAACAAATCAATCACCAAGTGACGGTGTAGTAATCCTTGCTTTTCTAAAGAAAAAAAAATTCATTATATTCTAAGGGGTCACATATACTCTGCGGCCGAAAAAGGCGTGTTTTTGTGATTTTTTTTTTGAAAATGGTTGGTTTCGAACTTTTTTTTTTCACAGTAAGGGGAATATCTTTAAGTATGTTTCATAATTTTTTTATTGGAAAAAATTCCTAAATGTAAATGATATAGTGTATCCGTTTGGACCGCTGATCAAAAAAGGCCTTCCGCGGTGACCACGATATCTCAAAAACGAGTGAACCGATTTGTCTGAAATTTTGCATACATTTTTGTTATATCTAAAGGCAGTCTTTAATCGAAGGATTTTTTTTTTCGATGCGTACTTTTTTAATATCAAGGAAAAATGGAGTGATTTTTTACCGAAATTTGGAGTATCACTTTCGTTCGGTGACCATTTTTTCAAAAATTAATATTTTATCAAATCCTTCGATTTAAGACTAGATAATACTATACAAAAACTAAATTTATTTGGTTTTTCAGAAGTTTGGTCCCAGTATGGATCCTTGGGCGACCCCCGCGGTGATCTGTCTTGTCGCCTGCCCTTCGATTGTCTTCGATAGCAGCTGTCTCGTTTTCGTTTGTGATCCACGTCTGTGTCGTCCGTTTCCTGTACGGTTCGCACAGTATCAGTATGTCGGCGTCGTGTTCGTCGGCTATTCTTCGTCGAAGTGCCAAGCATGCTCGTCGTAGTTCAGCAATTTCGGCCGTCCACCAGTATACGGGTGGTTTGCCATGCCGTGGTTTGCTTTGCGGCATAGATTTATCGCAAGCTGAGGTAATCAGGCCCATGGTGGAAGCTACCAACTCCTCCGCTGCAGCTCTTCCGTCCATGTTCCGGGTCTCATCCGTGTGCACACCCTTGGCTAATTCGCTCGTGAAAAGATCTGCTTTCATCCGCTGGAGATTCCATCTGAGGGGTTTATTCTTTCTGGCTTGCTGCCGTGAGTTGGTGACTTCAAACTCGATGTACTGGTGATCACTTCCAGAGTACTCCTCCATCACTCTCCATGCTTTGATATATGGCGCCAAGGTTTCGTTTGCGAGAGTAATGTCAGGGATGGTCTCCCTATATCCTGGTCGGCGGAATGTTGTGGTACATCCGACGTTCATAACCATTAGATTAGTTCTGGCTGCCATTTCTGGTATTAGTCTACCTCTAGTATCCGGAGTTGGCATACTCCACTCGAGAGCCCTCGCATTAAAATCCCCGGCCACCACCATTTGCCCTGCTACCTTTAGTAGTTTATCCTCCAGGGCTTCAAGTTTCGCTCGGAACGCCGCTACAGCCTCATTTGGCGTGAAATAGCAACTAAAGAATGTAGTCTCCTTGAGCTTCACCCAGACGAAACCTCTCCCGGCTCCGTGGCTTTTTACGTGGGCCGTTTTATTTGGCATCCAGATGGCGGCGGTACCCAGCAGATCTGAATACCACATTGGCGATTCCTTATTTTTGTATTGCTCACTTAGTAGAAGTAGCTCGGCACGTTTCTCTATTGCCAACTGATGCAAGAGACTGTCGGCGATCTTACTCCTGTTCATATTTCCTTGTAGGATGCGTGTCATTTTTGGTTCTTGGCAGCCTGCAGTGCCTCTCGGAAAACCTGGCACTTTCCAGATCCCGGAGTGTGTCCCAACTCCGCTTGTTCCACCCCTCTCTCCGAACAAAGCTCACAACGGTGCTGCTGGACGGTACACACTCTTGCCTTGTGATCGTCGCCGAAGCATTTATAGCAGGACTTGCTTCTGTCAGTGCCGCAGCATGCCATTGCTATGTGGCCGTATCCAAGGCATCTGAAGCATCGTGTGACGACAGCTCTTTCCCGCACTCTACAGTTCAGCCAACCTATTTTTATTTTCCCTTGCCTCAGAAGCTTCGTGGCCGACCTACCATCCAGCCTTAAAATGGCTACTTTTTGATTTCTCCCGGTTGGGAATACATTAATTGTAACAACTCTCACGTCCGGTATGTCGCGCTTAAGTGCTACCTCCACTTCCCCTGCATCGGTGCAAGCGTCGAGGTCCCGTATTTCTACCTGTGTCTTGTTCCTAAGACTGAGCACTTGGCCCTTTTCGCCCACTACATTCTTTAAGGCCTTACAGAAACCTTTTTTGTCCTTTGTCTGTGGTCCTAGTTCTAGGAGGATGTCTCCTGCCCTCGTCTGTCTAATAGCGGTCACCTCTGTTCCAGACTCATCCGGCTTTGTCCCACTGCGGATTTCCCGGAGAATTTCCGCATATGTTTGACCTTGCGCTGGTCGTATTATTAGCGCCTCGGGTCGTATCTTCCTGTTGGGCCTCTTTATCCGCTTTGTCGGGGTAGTAGCGATACGTGCAGAAGTCACCCCTGCGTCCTCGATGTGCCGGTTCTCTGGTTGTAACTTCATTCGCCTTCTCTGGCCTTTAGTTAACTGCCTTTCCCATCCGTTTTCAGGAATTTCCTTTCGCGACTTCTTATTTTCCTTCTCTTCTGTCGGGCTTGTGGCAGCTTTTTTGTTGTTCTCTGGTTGTGCCGGTCTCTCGGAGCCATGGGTTCTGCCATCAACCTGTTTGGCTGGTTCCTGAGTAAGTTGGAACTCCGCATTCTGACTACTCCTTGTCAGCGCAGAAATATTGGGGTCGGATCCGAAGAGCCTGCTTGTACTCCCCCTAAATCTATTGATCGCTTGGCCCGCTGTTGGCGTCCCCGTTCCGTTGTTTGTTTGTTTTGTTTGTTTTTCTTTATTATCAATCATTTTCATCCCACGAGTAGCACGAGAAATAACGGTCACCTATGACAGAGCTCTGCATTATCATAGGAAGGCTACAGGTTGAAACCGAAAGTCGCCAAATTCGGAGTTCGCATACTCGCGACTAAGCACCCCCTTAGTCATGCAGCTCTCGGCGTATGCAGTGCCGCCTTAGCTTGGGTGTGCTAGTTTTTGGTCCGCCCCGGGTATTTGGTTTCCCCGGTGCCCGCCATATCTGACGGGCGTTCCCCTATCCGCCACCTGGGGAGGCGCCCGCTGGGGGAACTAGCAAAACCCCGCACGGGATAATAATAATAATAATAATAATAATAATAATAATAATAATAATAATAATAATAATAATAATAATAATAATAATAATAATAATAATAATAATAATAATAATAATAATAATAATAATAATAATAATAATAATAATAATAATAATAATAATAATAATAATAATAATAATAATAATAATAATAATAATAATAATAATAATAATAATAATAATAATAATAATAATAATAATAATTTTTTAGGATCGAGGAAATGCATTATGCACCATCAGAGGGCTAAGCTCCTCCAGTGTGTGGGACTTGCACCCACTAAAACCTCCACCTACTATTCGGGCGTTAACCCTACCCGGTACCGCTCATCGCATTACGTCAGGTAGGTGCCTCTCTATTCGGTTTCATCACACCGCAAACTTCTTAAACATCTTCATTTTTCCTTGGCTACTCTTCCTTAAGTTTCTGTATCCAAGTCAGCTTTTTTCTTCCTTAATATTTCCTGCACATAAGTTGCTACCTCTTCCCACCACTGTGTATTCCCCAACATCTTTTCAATTATGTTGTCTCGGTTGAATCGCCCGATGCTACACTCGACACGTTGTCTTAGTGACGTCCACTTATGGCACGCAAAAAACGTATGGAGGGCGTCGTCCTTTTCGGAGTCTCCATATATGCACCTTAGGCTTACTCTTTTTTCCCATTCTGTGAAGGTATTCCGCAAAATACCCATGTCCACTTAAAAACTGGGTCAGGTAGTAGTTTGTCTCCCCCGTCTGACGCTCTATCCAACCTTTTAGGTTAGGTATGAGTCTAGCATTCCACCTGCCTCTACTATCCTCGGCCCATCGTTCCTGCCACCATTGCATGGTGCGGGCTCTCAGTAGTTGCCTTCGTTCCTGCTTTGGTAATACTCCTTTCAAGTCGAACATACTTTTTCGTTCTTTGGCCAGGAGGTCAATTGGAATAATTCCTGCGATGACTAGTACTGCTGGCTCCGACACAGTTCTGTAAGAGCACGCAACTCTGAGGGCGCCTCTTCTTTGCACGGCTACCATTCGCTTCCTATATTTCTGTATCTGCATTGCCTCGGCCTAGACCTCACAGCCATAGAGCATTACGGAATGCGTGACTGACATGAGGAGTCTCCGCTTGTTTTGACCAGCACCTTCAACGTTACCCATCAGCTTATTGAGGGCCGTGGTTGCTTTGGCCGCCTTATCAGCTGCATGCTGGATTTGGCACCAATAGGTCATTTTTGAGTCTATTCTCATGCCTTTGTTCCTATGATATCCCCTCCGATTCGCATCGGCAGTAACGTTGGTATGCGTTTTCGGGTTATCATAACGATCTCCGTTTTTTTGGTTGCAAGATTAAGTCCATGGAGTTTTATCCACTCCGTCACTCTTCGCATTACCTGCTCCAGTTTCCTTTGAGCAGCATCGGTATTTCTTGCTACTATCACGGCAGCGGTGTCGTCCGCAAAGCCAATCAGAGTGGTATTATCTGGCATCTGCATTCTCAGTATTCCATCGTACATTGCATTCCAAAAGTCGGGGCCGAGAACTGATTCCTGAGCGGCACCAGATGTTATTTTCTTTTTCTGTGGACCTTCCGAGGTGTCAAAAATTAAACTCCTGTCCTTTAAGTAGCTTTCGATTAGCCGAAGTAGATATTTTGGCACTCTAAATGCAAATTCCATTGCAATTAGTATATCGGACCAGCATGCAGAGTTAAATGCGTTTTTTACATTTAAGGTTAACAACAGGACAATTTTCCTGGAAAAATGATTCCCAGTTTGCGCTTCATTGGCAATTGTCACAACTTCCTTGATTGCATCAATAGTAGAATGTCCCATTCTAAATCCGTGCTGCTTGCACGAGAGGTCTCCTGCTTCCTGGATTGCGTTAGCTAGCCTTGGTTTAATCAGCCTCTCCAGCAGTTTTCCGGCTGTATCGAGCATACATAGGGGCCGGTATGCTGAGGGGGATCTCATGTCTGCCTTCTCCTTGCTGATCAGTACCAGTCTTTGCTCCTTCCATTTTGTGTGGAATATTCCTTCTTCTAGGCATTTATTATACATGGTGAGTAAAACTTGAGGGCAGGTTTTGGCCAATAATTTTAGGGCTTCAGCCGGTACCCCATCTGGACCCGGCGCTTTCCTGTTTTTCATAGAAGATACCGCTTGCATGAGCTCCTCTTCAGTAAATCGTGGTATGTCCTTGCTCTCCACAGTATA
Organism: Cylloceria caligata; assembly: GCA_963942595.1. NCBI lineage: Eukaryota > Metazoa > Arthropoda > Insecta > Hymenoptera > Ichneumonidae > Cylloceria > Cylloceria caligata. Next base: position 15,088 of record CAWWDW010000108.1, on the reverse strand, counting down.
TGCTCTATTTGCCCTATCTGGATGAGTAGGAAATAGGGTGTTAACAATAAGCTGTGTTTCTTGAGCGCTCATCGTTGGACTAGCAGCGAGCCTACCGAGCTTCTTCATGACCACTTTGTAGCCCATCCTCCATGGATCAGATTCCACTTCCGCTTTTAGTCTTTCCCAGCTCGCTTGCTTGCTTTGCCGAATCACCCTCCGTAGATGTTTTTTTTCCAGTTTATATTGTGATGTTGCAGCTGTCGATTCTGTCTCTCCCCTCCTTCTGCTTCTCGTGGCCTTGCGTCTGGCTTTTAGACACCGCCTTCTGTGCTCAGCGATATCCTCTGTACACCAGCATGCGGGCTTTTTTCCCTGTAGTAGCTTCTGTCGGGGCATTGATGCTTGGCAGGCTTTGCGAATTAATTTCATTGTGGCACGAATTATTGAGTCGGTACTTTCATTTTCAGTTACGATCGCGTTTTTGCCTCTTTCGATGGTGGCTTGGAAAGTGTCTTTTTCCATTTTAGCTACATTCCGTCTAAGTGTCTGCTTCTTCGTATCATATCGTCGGTCACTCATCACATCATATATAATATACTGGTGATCGCTACCAGTGAAGTCTTCTATAACTCCGAGAAAGCAGCGACCGAGAAATATGCCGAGAAAGAATATGCCGAGAAAGCAGCGACCAGCAAACAAGCAGGCAGCGTATTGGTGGACCGACGAGATCGCCAATCAGCGAAAACGATGCCTCCGACTGCGAAGGAAAACAACCCGATTTCGAAGAAGGAATCCTGATGAGGCAGCTGTCATCGCGGCTCAATACAAAGGTGCCAAGAATATCCTACAGCCGCAAATTGGCCGCAGCAAGACGGAGAGCTGGAATTCCATTGGACAGGATGTGAATAACGATCCGTGGGGATTGTGCTACAGGATACTGACGTGGAAACCAGGAGCTTTCCCGGAAGGAGAGAGCTGAATAGGATGAAAAACATCGTAGATACCCTATTCCCGACTCACCCACCGAGGAGCGAGGAGGACCTCGACATAAGGATTGAGGACATTACGACATTTAATGAGGAGGAGCTGATGGACGCGGTCCAATCACTGCAGAACAGGAAGGCGCCAGGACCCGACGGCGTACCGGCAGAAGTATTAAAGGCAGTGGCAGGTGCCCGCCCGAAACTGCTTCTTGACATGTACAACTGCTGCCAGAAGAGCGGAGTTTTTCTCAAACGCTGGAAGACGCAGCGTCTGGTGTTAATCAGCAAAGGCAAAGGAGACCCTAACTCCCCGTCAGCCTACAGGCCGCTGTGCATGTTGGACACGGCCGGGATATTGCTGGAGAGGATGATCAAGCCGCGACTACATACAGCGATACTCGAAGCAGGTGAACTGTCCGATAGACAATTCGTTTTCAGGAAAGGACGATCCACGGTAGACGCAGTTCAAGAGGTCATGAGGACAGTTGAGGCAACGCGGGAGAACAACCATTACTCCCGAGAGATCGTGGTATTGGCTACGCTCGACGTGAAGAATGCCTTCAATTCAGCAAGATGGTGCGACATGATGCAGGCGCTAAAGGTAAATTTCCAGGTACCAGCGTACCTCCTCGCGATGGTGGACGACTACTTGAAGGACCGAGTACTGCTCTACGACACACGAGAAGGACAACAGAGAAAAGTCATCACCTCAGGTGCAGCCCAGGGATCGATTCTCGGGCCAGATCTCTGGAACATCTCGTACGATGAAATTCTACGGATGGAAATGCCAGATGACACGTACCTGATAGGATACGCCGATGACGTCGCCGCGATCATCACAGCAAAGGACCCCGAAGCGGCACAAATGCGTCTCAACCAGGTCATGAGGCGGACGCACCAATGGATGGGAGATCATGGCCTCAGCTTAGCCACGCAGAAGACGGAGATAGTAGTTCTCACTCGGAAGAAGATCCCGAACATCCTGCGCATGCGCGTCGGAAACGAAGAAGTGGAAACGAAGGGTGCAGTGAGGTATCTTTGGCATCACCATGGACACCAAACTAACCTTCTGGGAACACATCAGGAAAGCGACAGACAAAGCGGCGACTATGTTCGCAGCACTGAGCCGTCTCATGGCGAACGTGAGAGTACCAATGACCAGCAAACGCCGGCTTCTAATGTCGGTGACGCACTCGATTCTCCTCTATGGAGCAGAGATCTGGGCGGACGCACTGGAAGCGGAAAGCCGAAGGAAGCGCATACCGAACGGTATCAGGACCGGCGGTTCTGGTCATTGCTGGAGTGGTACCCATCGAGCTCCTCGCGAGAGAGAAGAAACGAGTCTACCTACGACGAGCTGAACACGATCGACAACAAATAAAGAAACAGGAGAGGAATCACACCATGGAGGTTTGGCAGGGCATGTGGGACAGTGACGCAAGAGGAAGATGGACAGCCAGACTCATGAAACATCTGGCCCTATGGACAGATCGTAAACATGGGGATGTGACTTACTACCTGACCCAACTATTGAGCGGGCATGGCTACTTCAGCGCATACCTTCACAAGATCGGGAAAGTGGAAAATCCGCGGTGTATGTACGGGGATTCTGAACGCAACGACGCTCATCACACCTTCTTCGAGTGTAATCGATGGAGGGATGAGAGGGAAAGAATGGAGGAGTCACTAGGTCTTATCACCCCAGAGAACATAGTGGCATCGATGCTGATCAGCGCGGAGAAGTGGGATGCGGTGATCAATTTTGCCGAAATAGTCCTACGCCAGAAGAAACAAGAAGAAAACAACAGAGTAGTAGCCGGAGCAGACAACTAGTTGGACATCGTGAGCATAGTGAACAGTGCAGTGCGAGAAAATAGTGCCGAGTCCAGTGAATTACAGTGAAGTGTCACAGTGGAAACAGTTAGGGCATTAGCGTGTCAGTAAATGGAATTGGGCAGAACATCACAGCTTGCGCCGGACCACGGCCATAAGCAAGCAGGAAAGAATGAAGAGGCCTGGAAGGCAAAGGAACAGAACGACCCTGACGAAATGCAGAAGCGGTTCCGGGATCGTTACACAACATCTGGAAAAAGGGTTGGTGGTTTTTAGTGGGTATAAATCCTACACTATTGAGGAGTGCAGTCCCTCCTCTCTGTCTTTGTAAAGATTTTCCACCACCCCTCGGAAAAATTATTATTATTATTATTATTATTATTATTATTATTATTATTATTATTATTATTATTATTATTATTATTATTATTATTATTATTATTATTATTATTATTATTATTATTATTATTATTATTATTATTATTATTATTATTATTATTATTATTATTATTATTATTATTATTATTATTATTATTATTATTATTATTATTATTATTATTATTATTATTATTATTATTATTATTATTATTATTATTATTATTATTATTATTATTATTATTATTATTATTATTATTATTATTATTATTATTATTATTATTATTATTATTATTATTATTATTATTATTATTATTATTATTATTATTATTATTATTATTATTATTATTATTATTATTATTATTATTATTATTATTATTATTATTATTATTATTATTATTATTATTATTATTATTATTATTATTATTATACAAGGAGTTGCGGAATCCTTTTTACGGATATCCTCCAGTCTTTTGAACTGGGGGGGTATGTGGGACTCCCAAAAAAATAGGCCTACCCACTAAACCGCCCTCTCCTTGTTGTCCTCCCCCAGACCAGGAACTATTTTGGTATTACTTCTGGCTGGGGGTTCTGTCCGTGTTCGTCCGTTCGTCTTGCTGTCTGTAACCTGTCGCGTCACGTCAGTCTGTCTGCTCGGTTAGGTGAGGCAGCCTTCTACGTTTTTTTGTCGCAGTATCGTCTCTGTATAGGTGGCAACTAGTTGCCACCATTCTGTCGAGTGGAGCATCACCTGAACAATGTTGTCCGGGGTGATGCTGCCAACAATCGTCTCCAGTTCCAGTCGGAGTCCTGTCCAGCGGTCGCACACAAAAAATGTGTGTTCCGCGTCGTCTCGTTCGTGTCCACAGTACTTACAGTCTGGCGTCCGTACTCTGTCCATGTTATAAAGGTACCGTCTAAAGTAACCGTGTCCCGTCAGGAACTGGGTGATGTAAAAATGTACGTCCCCAAAATCCCTTTCGATCCACGGTCTCAGGTCCTTTATTAGTCGTCTTGTCCAGTTGCCTGTCGCTCTTTCTGTCCATTGTTCGTGCCAAGTCTGTATCGTCTTGTCACGTTCCGCGACTGCCGCATCCTCCCGTCTTATGTCCGCGCTTCTCCCGTAGATCCTCTTTCGCTCGAATGCTAGGAGGTCCACGGGGATTACGCCCGCAACCACCAAGACTGCTTGTGCAGAGACAGTTCGGTAGGAGCAGGCGATCCTCAGCGCACCCTGTCTTTGTACCGTTGTCATGGCGTGGCAGTACTTCTTTGTCTTCAGGGCATCTGCCCAGATCTCCGCGCCGTACAGGAGGATCGAGTGGGCTGTCGTCATTAGGAGTCGTCGTTTTCCCGGTCTCGGCCCGTTTGTGTTGGCCATTAGGCGGCTTAAGGATGCTATTCTCTTAGCCGCCTTCTGGCATGTTTTTTGTATATGAGGCCAGAAGGTCATCTTCGTATCTAGGGTCACTCCCAGGTACTTGACTTCACCTCCGGCCTTGATTTCATCCGTCCCGACCCACATGGGTAGTCTCGTCTGTATGCGTCTTCTGCTAAGGAAAGTCAGTTCTGTCTTTTCTGTTGCGAGTTGTAGTCCGTGGTCCGTCATCCAACGGCCCACTCGCCGCATCGTCTGGTTCAGTTTTTGCTGTGCCAGGTCTGGAGATCGCTCGGTGATCACCGCCGCCACGTCGTCAGCGTAGGCGACAAGGAAAACGCCAAGCGGCAATTCCAGCCTGAGCAAGCTGTCGTAGAGTCCGTTCCAAAAGTCTGGTCCCAGTATGGACCCTTGTGCAACCCCCGCGGTGATTTGTCTCGTCACCGGTCCTTCAGTCGTCTCGTACGTGATCCTTCTGTTTCTTAGGTAGTCGCCCACCACCCGAGCCAGGTAAGCCGGAACCCCGAAGTTGCCTTCAAGCGCCTCCAGGATGTCAACCCACCTGGCCGAGCTGAAGGCGTTCCTGATGTCCAAGGTCGCCAGCAGAACGATTGGTCGCGCTGCATGGCAATGTCTTTCCAAATCCAGGAAGGAATCGACCACTTTTTGAATCGCTCCAATCGTTGATCGTCCCCTCCTGAAGCCGAACTGCCGGTCTGAGAGGCCTCCGCTGGTCTGTATCGCGTCCGTCAGTCTCGGTTTTAGTAGTTGTTCATAGAGTTTACCCGTTGTGTCGAGTAAACTCAGCGGCCGGTAGGCTGACGGCGTATTGGGGTCGCCCTTACCCTTAGGGATAAGAACTAGCCTTGCCGTCTTCCACCGGTCACTGAACGTTCCCGTCGTCAAGCTCGTGTTGTACAGGTCAAGAAATATCTCCGGCCTCAGGCGAACCATCAGCCGGAGAATCTCCGCCGGTACTCCGTCTGGTCCCGGCGCCTTGCCAGTCTTCATCGCGGCAGTCGCCTTGGAGAGCTCCTCCGCGGTAAATATGGGGGCCGCCGGGGCTTCCGTGTCGTCTGTCACGTTCGTCCGTATCGGGTGAGTCGGAAACAGTCCGTCAACAATCCGTTCTGCGGTTTCGGCATCTTTGAGTTCAAGTGGAACTCGGGCCCCTAGTTTGCCAGTCACAATTTTGTAACCGGTTCCCCAGGGGTCTTCGTTCACCTCCTCGCAGAGCTGCTTCCAGCATCGCGTTTTGCTGTCCCTTATGGCGTTCGTAAGTGTTTTTCGTGACGTCTTGTAAGTGGCTTGGAGGTTTTCCCTTTCGGGTCTTCCCCCAGCCCTCGTAACTCGTCGGCGGTTTGCCAAGCAAAGCCTGCGCAGCTCGGCTATTTCGTCCGTCCACCAGTATTGTGGTTGCCTGTTTGGTCTATGTCGTCGTTTCGGCATTGTGCTGTTGCACAGCCGGTCCGTCAGTTTGGCCGTCTCGTCCGTGAGTCTTTCCGCCCTTTGCCGGCCAGTCAGTTCAGGGGGGACTTTCGTCATTGGTGCTGGTGCTGCCGCCAGCTCCTCCGAAAATTTTCGTAAGTCGAGTTTGTTGAGGTTCCACCTCGGGGGGTATTGGGTCCTCGTCCGTCTCGTCGCCGTTTGTCCTGCCACTTCGAAGACAATGTACTGGTGATCGCTGGCCGTATAGCCGTCGAAAACCCGCCACTGTCCTATCCGTGGTGATATTCTGTCCGATGTCATTGTGACGTCAGGGATGGAGTTTCCAAACCCTGGTCGTCTGTACGTCGGTACGTTTCCCGTATTTGCTACCACCAGGTCTAGTCTTGCGGCCATCTCCAGCAGCAGCCGTCCACGTTTGTTCGTTGTTGTCATTCCCCACTCGATCGCCCGCGCGTTGAGGTCTCCCCCGATGATAACGTCTCCAGGCAGATTCCTGATTCCGTCTTTAAGGAGCGCCACTTTCCTCTCGAAATCCGTCGCGGCGCAGTTGGGTGTCAGGTAAACGCTGACGTAAGTGACAGCGCCGACCCTTGCCCAGACGTAATCGTCCCCGACACCGCAGTTAATTATTCGAGATTGGGCAGCGCCCCTTACCCAGATAGCTGTGGTCTCTGTCTCGTTCGTAATGTACGCTTGTGTCGTTCTTCTCCTGTACGGTTCGCACAGGATCAGAATGTCGGCGTCATGTTCGTCAGCTATCTGTGGTAGTAGCATGTCTGCTGTCCTACTCCTGTTCAGGTTTCCCTGAACTATTCTGTCCGTCTTCCGGCCTGCTTCCTGCACTCCTCCAGCGCAGCCCGGAATACCGCACACCTTCCGGTTCCCGCAAGGTGCGCTACGTCCCCGTGTCCTGTCTCAGAGCACATTTCGAACCATTTTCGAACGCAAACAACTTTCCAACTACTATTTTCGATATTCATATATTATACTTAAAGTAACGCTCGAAGTGTCACCTTTCCAACGAGCCTTGAGTGATGTTGCTGCGATCTGTGTTCCCTGACTTATTTGCAATTGATGCCACCTATCGGGAAAAACGTCACAAACTTTTTCCCAGACCCAATATTAATTTCTATATTTTTTGTGTTTTATTTGTATGTTTTCGTCCACAGCAGTTGACAGGTAGAGCAATAAATGCCACTGTAAACTACGTATGTGTACTGCGTTTTAATTCACCTGCTACAATTTTACAGTCCACTTATCTCCAAAAACTGAATTCTCAAACATTTGGTCCTTCGAGCCGGATTGCAGCACCACTAGAATCGTGCTCTAAATATCAATCGCGTGGACGCACTCTCAGCCTAACTCCGCAGCATTAACTCTGCACATTGACTGGTTCGACATCTGCATCGATTTGGGTATCGTACAGCTCTGCGGAGTTTTTTTTTTTACTTTCTCCTCTGATCCGTCTTTTACTCCGTGGAGTTTGACAAGTATTTGTATCCTGACGTGAAAGCATTGATGGACGACATTTTACAGAATGTTAACGAGTAGAACGAAATCGCAACATCTATTCAAGCTAATCCTGGCTTGTACCTGAGAGCTCTGTGCGATAACATGGATATCGCGTTAGAAGCCTTCAGAGAAGACGTAATAAATTTGGAAAATATCGTTTTACGTGATGCACATACTCCGTTGTCTCTGACTACGTCGTGCTGTTCGGGCATCCTTACTGCGATCTTCAGAGGAATATTGTTAAATTAGAAGCAATATTAAGTTACGTTCAACATTTTAAACATACAACCTATAACTGGCTGTCATTATGATACCAAAGCTTTGATAAATTGAATTTTCACAAAACTGCAGAATCTCTATATCCAAGCGACTTTCGACAACATCAGTATGCGATAAAAACGAATCGAAAATGCAACATTACGTGCAATTACTTTCAGCATTTAAAACATAAACTTCTGTCTCAGCAGCTTAAGCCGCTTAGAGTTAATCAAGTGAATGGTCATCTGTTTGAAGTATCGCTGCAATTGTCGGTGCAATTGTCAATTCATCAATCCAACTCACGGCGGTTGCCATCGGATACGTCTGGTCAACCTGCAGCTCATTGAGAGGCAGGTGCAGTCGTCCAGAATTCAGGACCGCTTAACATAGTCAGCTCAACACTCCTCGAAACTGCTTTAGCACTCGTTAAAACACAATTTCAACTCATCAAGTTCGGCTGCTTATAGATCCAGGATCGGCACTATCTTTCGCAACAGAAAGCCTCTGCACTCAGCTCAAACTAACACATCAGCACGCATCCATTCCGATCTTTGGTATTGATGACAAGAGATTAGCGCAAACGCGCGGCTTAACTCAGCTTACTCTTCAATTTCAGCACACAGCCGCTGTTGTCACCATGAATGCTTACATCCTCAAAACTTTAAAGATGATGTTACCATCTGCGGAAATACCAACTCAGACGTGGCTTCACATCAACAAGCTCAAATTGTCGGACTTAGAGGTTCCAAGCCCTCGGTCAATTGACATCATCAGCGGGGCTGATGTTTATGGGCAGATCATCAAGCCTAATATCATCGGAGCTCACCGTCAATGACAATTGCTCAGCTGTCGGTGTTCGGATGGCTGGTGCTTGGACCTATTAATTCAGCAGAACCGCTTGCCAGTTCATCTCATCATGCTTACCTTCAACAGGAGGAGCAAGCACTGCAAGAAGCTCTCATGAAGTTCTGGGTCCAAGAGGAATTACCAATCAATACTGCCCACTCACACCTGAAGAACAGGAGTGTGAGGATCAAGTCGACGCATAGGCGTGACTCATCAAGGAGGTACATCATCAGGATCCCAATCAAATCAAGCGCAACGCTCTTGGGGAATTCATTTTCGACTGCTCGTCACTGTTTGTCTCGAGTTTTAAAACGACACTCGAGGGATGACGAATCTAAACAACTTTACCATCAATTCATGGCAGATTACGAGAAGCTCAGTCATATGAAGAAGGCGCCAGCATTACCATCAAGTGCAGTGCATTATTATCTGCCGCATCATGAAGTTCTCAGGCCAACGAGTACCACTACAAAATTAAGAGTGGTGTTCAACGGCTCAAGTGCAGCATCATCTGGGTTCTCCTAAAACGACATCATGCACACTGGTGCCAACCTGCTGTTCAACAGCTAAAGTAGTTGTGCATGGCGGGCGGATTCTCGCTTGTCAAGGGGCATGCAATAGACTCGCACTTACTGGCCAGCATCGCTGCTACCGATTCGTCTGGCTCAGAAATTATATTGGACGACTGCTCAACCAAAATACTTGAACTTATATGGCTTCCGCACGAAGATCAGTTCGTATTCTCAAGACATTTCAGCTCAGCACCTGCAAACTTCAACAAGCGTCTCATCCTATCTAAAGTGGCTCAGATATTCGTTCCACTCGGGTTCATCTCACCAATTATGATACGTGCCAAAATGCTTTTGCAGGAGCTTTGGCTACTCAAGTTCAAATGGGCTGATCCACTGCCATCCCAGATCTTATCAAGGTGGCTTGCGATCAGGGAGAATCACACTTGCCTGGTCAGGATTTCAATCTCTCGTTAGTTCAACTCTTAGAGTGGCTCAACAGTGGAAGTACATGGTTTCACAGACACCTCTCAGCTAGCATTGTCAGCAGTGAAATACATCACTGTTATCTCACCGTGCGCAACAAAAGTAACGTCACTCGTGTGCCCAAAAACCAAAAAAAAAGTGTACCGCTCAAAAGGCTCACCATACTCCGGTTAGAGCTCACAGCAGCTCTGCTCTTAGCCAAGCTCATCTCAAGTATTCGAGCCACACTCAAATTGAACATTGCATCTGCGCATCTGCAAACGGATTCATCAGTCACGCTCATGTGAATCAAAGTTCATCCGTCGCGCTGGATAGATTACGTTAGGAACCGAGTCACTCACATACAAGATCTTACAGAGCGCGCTCAGTGGCGACAGTTTCTGGCGATTCTAATCTGGCGGACTGTGCCTCTAGAAGCATAACTACAGAACAGCTCAGAGCTCATTCATTGTGGTGGATGGGGCCACCATGGATCAATCGATCGCAAGAAGCATGGCCTGCTCAGCCTTCATTGGCCGAGAATCTAGGTGTATTGGAGTCTCAGCCAGGGGTAGCCCTTGTGGTGGCAACATCGAAGCAGGATTGTCATTGGGATCTGGTGCACAGGTATTCCTCGCTCAACAAATTGTATCGGCTCACAGCTTTCTGCTCGACGGTCATAGCACGGCTCAAGAGAATACGTGGCTCAACACCAGTCACACTCATCTCAGCACGCGAGTTCGATGAAGCGAAGATTTTTTGGGTCAAGGCAACCCAGGCAGCTTTCATCTCGCACGAGCTTAAAGTGATGCAGTCTGGAATGCTGCTGCCAACCTCATATCTTTTCCGTAGAGTCACAGCCTACGTCGATCAACAAAGCGTAATCAGGGTGGGACCACGGTTCGAACAATCAGCACTTAACTTTAAAGCGTGTCATCCAGCAATTTTGCCTCGTCAGTCTCGTCTCTCATCTCTCATTATAGACCAAGCGCATAGGCGCACGTTTCACGGCGGTACTCAGCTCACTTTTGCGCAAGTTCGACAAGTTCACTGGATCATTAGGGGTAGAGCTCCAGTCAAGGCTCACATCTTGCGCTGCGTAGTATGTGCTCGGTAGAGAGGGATCCGTGCTCGACAACTGATAGGTCAACTGAATTCTCGAACACTATGAAAACCAATCAGCTGACTCTTAAATAAGCTTATACCGCGACGGCGGTGGTGGCCTCGCTGCATCAGCTATTTTGGCTGCCTTGACGAGCTGATAATGCGCGGGACTGCCGCCGTCACCGCCGCCACCACCGCCGCCGCCGTCGCGGTATAACATTATTTAAGAATGAGCTAATTGGTTTTGATATACACTCATCGATACGGGTACATGTTGGAAACAACAATGGACTACTCGAAAAATACGAGGCCTAAACTTGTGGTCATTGACGATCTAATGCGCGAGGCATCGAACAAGCATACCGTGGTCGATTTTTTTAACAAGGGTAGCCATCCTAAAAATCTTAGTGTCACCTTCATCACGCAAATTTTCTTCCATCGGGGTCAAGGATAGCGCGATATCTCCTTAAACGCTATTTATATCGATGTCTTCAAACATCCGCGAGATCGCGCGCAAGTTCAACATCTAACTCGCCCGATATGTCTCGAGAATCCGAGATTGTTGCAGGAGGTATATTTCGATGCAACAGCTGTACCGCACGGCCATCTACTATTCGACTTGTAAGAATCGACGACTGATAATTGTCGATTTCGCGCCTGTATATTTCCCGATGATCAATACTATTACGTTTACGTGCCTCAAAAAGCAATAAAGGTTCGAGATACGACGCGCGATGTAGCAGTAATGCGCTTGTAATAGCGTTGCACGGACGTCTCGGTAAAAAGCAAATATTTATATTGCAGGCACTGTGTTATCTCAAGCAAGAGCGGCGAAGTGAAATTTTGTGCAAAGAAAATCTATCGCTCGTACGGTGTATATGCGAGTGTGCTGTAAACGTTTTATAGGGAAACGTGAGTCTAAACAGCGTGCAAAAGATTCATCTTGGGAGGCAAGCGCAAATTCTTCGACGACTAGCCCTGAAAAGGGGAAATTGTACTGGTAAGAGGAAGATCATCGTCGAGCACTGTGTCGGATTTCTGAAGTTGCTTCTTGTGCTCGGCTTGGCCTACACGAGACATGGAATATGCCAGAAAAATGGTGCATATTCCTCACGATAACAGGCATCGTCTCGCGGGTCTCGCTATTACTACTACCTCCACTACTACTACTACTATTACTACTACTATTACTACTACTACTACTACTACAACAACAACTACTACTACTACTACTACTACTACTACTACTACTACTACTACTACTACTACTACTACTACCACTACTACTACTACTACTACTACTACTACTACTACTACTACTACTACTACTACTACTACTACTACTACTACTACTACTACTACCACTACTACTACTACTACTACTACTACTACTACTACTACTACTACTACTACTACTACTACTACTACTATTACGCCATAGGCAGAGGTGATACTGCCACATGGCGCGTCCCCAGGTGACGGATAGGGGAACGCCCGCTGGTCAGTTTTGAGTGGAGGGTAGGGGTGAAATAATATAGCTCCCGCGGACCAAAACACAAACCCAAGCCAAGGTGTGTGAAACCGTGCCGAGGGCTGCATGGCACCTGGGTAGAGGTGTCTTGAACGGTTCCCCTGGGGCATCAGGCCCAACCCCGGCGGTATTTAGCGGCTTTACCCTAGCATCCAGGCTCTGCTGGGGTGGACCTATACTTCCTAGGCTACTCGTGGGAATAATATGGAAGATAGAAATACTAAACTGCAAAGCAATGAAAAACAAAAAGAACAAAAAAGCCAAAAAAGAAAAAATCAAAACAAAGAAAAACCAACGGGGATTCAAGGTTACATCAGGATCGTTCCGACGGCGACGATCGCTTCAACGTTGGTTTGTACACCGCCGGTGTATACCCCTGCTACAGCACGCGGAACGGCAACGGACCGCTCAAGTCCATCGCTCACTCAGTACGCGACTTCACGTGATACCGCTATTGGCCTCGAGGATGACAAGCTGGGAGAAATCCAGTCACTTCTATGAGAGACCCTCAGAACGATCAAGGTGAAAAGGACTGTCCCCACGGAGGTCACCAACAACATCAAGGAGGCTCTTGCTCTAATCACTGAGTCGCTGACGTACCGCAAATCCTGGAAAGTAGAGCAACGATAGCTCTCCCTCGCAGAGGCCAGGGAGCACGCGGCGCTGCAGCAGGATGCCTTACCAGGCACCCCAAGGAACAAGCAGCCAGCGGCTAGCCCGCCAGTCGGCCCAGAAGAGAATAGCCACAACGGCAGCAATGGTGGATTCAATCAGGTAAACCGACGTAAGAAGAAACGCACTGGATCGGCAACGGAGACGACAGCTGCGCAACAGCTGACGGTGGGGCTACTGAGACCTCAAACACCAGCGCCAACCCCCGCGTACCGCAAAACAAAGAAGAAAAAGACAACGCTCTCAAGAGCCCGTGCTAACGCAGTCCTGATACAGCCTACGCAGGGTGTGAAATAGATTTTTTGTGGGAAACCCTGTGGGAGTTCTCCTTTGATATTATTAAAATACAATAGATGGCTTGGAGCAGGCTGTAAAAATAACGACACGAACGCACATATAATATTAATAAACTGTGTATATATTCCACAGAGTCTCAAACATTGGTTTATGTCATAGATTGATATTGGTTCAAACTCTCAAGCATTCATCATTCTCAATACATTAATTTGTCAGTATTGTCGCATAAAATAGTAGCGAAGAACAACTGATTCGATAAGTTCGGGACTTCAAGATGATTATACAAATGGTAATACGAAAGCAACGTGACAGAAAAATATAAACTTATCTCAAAAATCGGCGATCGCTGTTGATGGATCGGTGGCTCTTTCTTTACCTCTGGGGCTCGCTGATTTCCGGACCACGTTGAAAATGTGAAACTTCGGAGAGAGGACAGGCCTTGTCCGTTCCAAATGAGCAGATACGATATATTTCGTCCGATGTAAAAGCTGTGGTCCTCGTAAATAGAGTAAAAGCGTCCTTTGTACTCGACGTCCCCAGAGAGAAAGAGAAAGAGGCCCTGGCGATACGAGTCTCCTCGAAATTATTATTCTCGATCATGCGCAATGGCACTTGCCTTGATCTAAACCCCGCGGGAGCACTCGGCTCTGGTGGGGGCATCGGTATCGATTTACATTAAGTAGAATATAGATCGATGATCGAACGTAAAATTATAAAATAATTCCTTACAAGGGTAAGTCCTACGCAGACATACTCAAGGACCTCAAGGCGAAGGTAGACCCCGGGCAACATCAGACGGCGATACGCTCCATCCGCGAAACCAGGGATGGAGGCATCTTACTAGAGCTGGACCGCAAATCGGAGAGCAGCGCATCCTTCTCTGACGCCATAAGGGTGGCGGTTGGCGATTGTGGGGCGGTAAAGAACCTGTCCCCCACGGTCACAATCCAGATCCGAGACATCGATTCTTCCACCGATGAATCTGACATTCACAGCGCCCTTATCCGAGATCTCGGCGAGATAGCTGAGATAAAAAGGATCGGATTGTCAAAGACGGTCGCTCGAGGGCTGCGTACAGCCTTCGTAGACCTCGACGCGAAGAGCGCTCACAAACTGTTAGTTTGTGGCCGCATAAAGATAGGGTGGTTAATCTGCCGAATGAGACAGCACGAGTCCATCCAGCGATGCTACAGGTGCCTTGGGTACGGCCACCTATCGAGCAGGTGCTCCGGCCCGACCGTAGCAAACTATGCTATAAATGCGGCAAGGATAATCACAAGGCAGTTGCGTGTAGCAATCCACCTCGCTGCATACTGTGCGCGGAAGCCAAAGGCGAAACACTCATCGAGGACCACATACCTGGATCAGGAGGATGCGTCATATACCGGAATGCGCTGAAAGGAGCAGTTAAGAATCAGCGATGACGACCATCCTACAATGCAATCTCAGTAGGGGGTGGACTGCTCAGGCGCTGCTGCACCAGCACGGCTCCGAAAGCGCCATCGATATATGCGCCATATCGGAGCAGCATTCGAATGCGCCAACGACCTCTTGGTTTTCGTATACGACGGGCACGGCAACTATCTGGGCGGCCAGCCCAAGCTAGCACACCTCCAGCAGCGACAGCAGCGACGGCATTGTATGGGTGAAGTTTCACGACTTCACCCTGTTGAGCTGCTATTTCTCTCCCAACCGTGGTATCTCCACATTCCGGAGTTAACTCAGCAATCTTGAGGATACTCTGCGACAAATCGACGGGGAAATCATCTTGACCGGCGACTTTAACGCCAAGTCGATGGAATGGGGCATGAGCTAGAGCGACAGTCGAGGGAATGAACTGGCGGACATGTCCGCCCGACTAGACATGGTCGTCCTAAACGACGGTGGCGTATCA
>CAWWDW010000107.1:20000-22135 GCA_963942595.1 Cylloceria caligata | reverse complement strand
GTGGAATAAAAATTTAATTTTTTCGTCAAAGTCCGAGATTCCGATCGGTCTACGAGTGGAATAAAAATTTAATTTTTTCGTCAAAGTCCGAGATTCCGATCGGTCTACGAGTGGAATAAAAATTTAATTTTTTCGTCGAAAACCAAGATTCCGATCGGTCTACGAGTGGAGAAAATTTTTTCTCATTTCGTCAAAGTCCGAGATTCCGATCGGTCTACGAGTGGAATTAAAATTTAATTTTTTCGTCGAAAACCAAGATTCCGATCGGTCTACGAGTGGAATAAAAATTTAATTTTTTCGTCAAAGTCCGAGATTCCGATCGGTCTACGAGTGGAATAAAAATTTAATTTTTTCGTCGAAAACCAAGATTCCGATCGGTCTACGAGTGGAGAAAATTTTTTCTCATTTCGTCAAAGTCCGAGATTCCGATCGGTCTACGAGTGGAATTAAAATTTAATTTTTTCGTCGAAAACCAAGATTCCGATCGGTCTACGAGTGGAATAAAAATTTAATTTTTTCGTCAAAGTCCGAGATTCCGATCGGTCTACGAGTGGAATAAAAATTTAATTTTTTCGTCGAAAACCAAGATTCCGATCGGTCTACGAGTGGAATTAAAATTTAATTTTTTCGTCGAAAACCAAGATTCTGATCGGTCTACGAGTGGAGAAAATTCTTTCTTATCTCGTCAAAGTCCGAGATTCCGATCGGTCTACGAGTGGAATTAAAATTTAATTTTTTCGTCGAAAACCAAGATTCTGATCGGTCTACGAGTGGAGAAAATTTTTTCTCATTTCGTCAAAGTCCGAGATTCCGATCGGTCTACGAGTGGAATTAAAATTTAATTTTTTCGTCGAAAACCAAGATTCCGATCGGTCTACGAGTGGAGAAAATTTTTTCTCATTTCGTCAAAGTCCGAGATTCCGATCGGTCTACGAGTGGAATTAAAATTTAATTTTTTCGTCGAAAACCAAGATTCCGATCGGTCTACGAGTGGAATAAAAATTTAATTTTTTCGTCAAAGTCCGAGATTCCGATCGGTCTACGAGTGGAATAAAAATTTAATTTTTTCGTCAAAGTCCGAGATTCCGATCGGTCTACGAGTGGAATAAAAATTTGATTTTTTCGTCAAAGTCCGAGATTCCGATCGGTCTACGAGTGGAATAAAAATTTAATTTTTTCGTCGAAAACCAAGATTCCGATCGGTCTACGAGTGGAATAAAAATTTAATTTTTTCGTCAAAGTCCGAGATTCCGATCGGTCTACGAGTGGAATAAAAATTTAATTTTTTCGTCGTAAACCAAGATTCTGATCGGTCTACGAGTGGAGAAAATTTTTTCTCATTTCGTCAAAGTCCGAGATTCCGATCGGTCTACGAGTGGAATTAAAATTTAATTTTTTCGTCGAAAACCAAGATTCCGATCGGTCTACGAGTGGAGAAAATTTTTTCTCATTTCGTCAAAGTCCGAGATTCCGATCGGTCTACGAGTGGAATAAAAATTTAATTTTTTCGTCGAAAACCAAGATTCCGATCGGTCTACGAGTGGAATAAAAATTTAATTTTTTCGTCAAAGTCCGAGATTCCGATCGGTCTACGAGTGGAATAAAAATTTAATTTTTTCGTCGAAAACCAAGATTCCGATCGGTCTACGAGTGGAGAAAATTTTTTCTCATTTCGTCAAAGTCCGAGATTCCGATCGGTCTACGAGTGGAATAAAAATTTAATTTTTTCGTCGAAAACCAAGATTCCGATCGGTCTACGAGTGGAGAAAATTTTTTCTCATTTCGTCAAAGTCCGAGATTCCGATCGGTCTACGAGTGGAATAAAAATTTAATTTTTTCGTCGAAAACCAAGATTCCGATCGGTCTACGAGTGGAATAAAAATTTAATTTTTTCGTCAAAGTCCGAGATTCCGATCGGTCTACGAGTGGAATAAAAATTTAATTTTTTCGTCGAAAACCAAGATTCCGATCGGTCTACGAGTGGAATTAAAATTTAATTTTTTCGTCGAAAACCAAGATTCTGATCGGTCTACGAGTGGAGAAAATTTTTTCTCATTTCGTCAAAGTCCGAGATTCCGATCGGTCTACGAGTGGAATTAAAATTTAATTTTTTCGTCGAAAACCAAGATTCCGAT
>CAWWDW010000107.1:2500-7500 GCA_963942595.1 Cylloceria caligata | reverse complement strand
TACGATTAACGAAGCAATGCGCGTGCAAGAATTTCATATTTTTTTCTTAAACGACGATGCAAGCAATGCGCGTGGATGGAGGTTATTATCTTTTGTTTTATTCAAAGCGGACAGAAGCAATCCGCGATAAAGAGAATATCATGTACGACGCTCTTCGCGGGGGCTAAAAATACAAGTGGAAGGAAAATTAAATTTTTTTGCCCAAAAACAAAAATTCCGATCGGTCTACGAGTGGAATTTTTTTTTTTTTTTTTCGTCGAAAATCAAGATTCCGATCGGTCTACGAGTGAAAGAAAAATTAAAGTTTTTCGTCGAAAATCAAGATTCCGATCGGTCTACGAGTGGAATAATAATTTAATTTTTTCGTCGAAAATCAAGATTCCGATCGGTTTACGAGTGAAAGAAAAATTTAATTTTTTCGTCGAAAACCAAGATTCCGATCGGTCTACGAGTGGAATAAAAATTTAATTTTTTCGTCAAAGTCCGAGATTCCGATCGGTCTACGAGTGGAATAAAAATTTAATTTTTTCGTCGAAAACCAAGATTCCGATCGGTCTACGAGTGGAGAAAATTTTTTCTCATTTCGTCAAAGTCCGAGATTCCGATCGGTCTACGAGTGGAATTAAAATTTAATTTTTTCGTCGAAAACCAAGATTCCGATCGGTCTACGAGTGGAATAAAAATTTAATTTTTTCGTCAAAGTCCGAGATTCCGATCGGTCTACGAGTGGAATAAAAATTTAATTTTTTCGTCGAAAACCAAGATTCCGATCGGTCTACGAGTGGAGAAAATTTTTTCTCATTTCGTCAAAGTCCGAGATTCCGATCGGTCTACGAGTGGAATTAAAATTTAATTTTTTCGTCGAAAACCAAGATTCCGATCGGTCTACGAGTGGAATAAAAATTTAATTTTTTCGTCAAAGTCCGAGATTCCGATCGGTCTACGAGTGGAATAAAAATTTAATTTTTTCGTCGAAAACCAAGATTCCGATCGGTCTACGAGTGGAATTAAAATTTAATTTTTTCGTCGAAAACCAAGATTCTGATCGGTCTACGAGTGGAGAAAATTCTTTCTTATCTCGTCAAAGTCCGAGATTCCGATCGGTCTACGAGTGGAATTAAAATTTAATTTTTTCGTCGAAAACCAAGATTCCGATCGGTCTACGAGTGGAGAAAATTTTTTCTCATTTCGTCAAAGTCCGAGATTCCGATCGGTCTACGAGTGGAATTAAAATTTAATTTTTTCGTCGAAAACCAAGATTCCGATCGGTCTACGAGTGGAGAAAATTTTTTCTCATTTCGTCAAAGTCCGAGATTCCGATCGGTCTACGAGTGGAATTAAAATTTAATTTTTTCGTCGAAAACCAAGATTCCGATCGGTCTACGAGTGGAATAAAAATTTAATTTTTTCGTCAAAGTCCGAGATTCCGATCGGTCTACGAGTGGAATAAAAATTTAATTTTTTCGTCAAAGTCCGAGATTCCGATCGGTCTACGAGTGGAATAAAAATTTAATTTTTTCGTCGAAAACCAAGATTCCGATCGGTCTACGAGTGGAGAAAATTTTTTCTCATTTCGTCAAAGTCCGAGATTCCGATCGGTCTACGAGTGGAATTAAAATTTAATTTTTTCGTCGAAAACCAAGATTCCGATCGGTCTACGAGTGGAATAAAAATTTAATTTTTTCGTCAAAGTCCGAGATTCCGATCGGTCTACGAGTGGAATAAAAATTTAATTTTTTCGTCGAAAACCAAGATTCCGATCGGTCTACGAGTGGAATTAAAATTTAATTTTTTCGTCGAAAACCAAGATTCTGATCGGTCTACGAGTGGAGAAAATTCTTTCTTATCTCGTCAAAGTCCGAGATTCCGATCGGTCTACGAGTGGAATTAAAATTTAATTTTTTCGTCGAAAACCAAGATTCTGATCGGTCTACGAGTGGAGAAAATTTTTTCTCATTTCGTCAAAGTCCGAGATTCCGATCGGTCTACGAGTGGAATTAAAATTTAATTTTTTCGTCGAAAACCAAGATTCCGATCGGTCTACGAGTGGAGAAAATTTTTTCTCATTTCGTCAAAGTCCGAGATTCCGATCGGTCTACGAGTGGAATTAAAATTTAATTTTTTCGTCGAAAACCAAGATTCCGATCGGTCTACGAGTGGAATAAAAATTTAATTTTTTCGTCAAAGTCCGAGATTCCGATCGGTCTACGAGTGGAATAAAAATTTAATTTTTTCGTCAAAGTCCGAGATTCCGATCGGTCTACGAGTGGAATAAAAATTTGATTTTTTCGTCAAAGTCCGAGATTCCGATCGGTCTACGAGTGGAATAAAAATTTAATTTTTTCGTCGAAAACCAAGATTCCGATCGGTCTACGAGTGGAATAAAAATTTAATTTTTTCGTCAAAGTCCGAGATTCCGATCGGTCTACGAGTGGAATAAAAATTTAATTTTTTCGTCGTAAACCAAGATTCTGATCGGTCTACGAGTGGAGAAAATTTTTTCTCATTTCGTCAAAGTCCGAGATTCCGATCGGTCTACGAGTGGAATTAAAATTTAATTTTTTCGTCGAAAACCAAGATTCCGATCGGTCTACGAGTGGAGAAAATTTTTTCTCATTTCGTCAAAGTCCGAGATTCCGATCGGTCTACGAGTGGAATAAAAATTTAATTTTTTCGTCGAAAACCAAGATTCCGATCGGTCTACGAGTGGAATAAAAATTTAATTTTTTCGTCAAAGTCCGAGATTCCGATCGGTCTACGAGTGGAATAAAAATTTAATTTTTTCGTCGAAAACCAAGATTCCGATCGGTCTACGAGTGGAGAAAATTTTTTCTCATTTCGTCAAAGTCCGAGATTCCGATCGGTCTACGAGTGGAATAAAAATTTAATTTTTTCGTCGAAAACCAAGATTCCGATCGGTCTACGAGTGGAGAAAATTTTTTCTCATTTCGTCAAAGTCCGAGATTCCGATCGGTCTACGAGTGGAATAAAAATTTAATTTTTTCGTCGAAAACCAAGATTCCGATCGGTCTACGAGTGGAATAAAAATTTAATTTTTTCGTCAAAGTCCGAGATTCCGATCGGTCTACGAGTGGAATAAAAATTTAATTTTTTCGTCGAAAACCAAGATTCCGATCGGTCTACGAGTGGAATTAAAATTTAATTTTTTCGTCGAAAACCAAGATTCTGATCGGTCTACGAGTGGAGAAAATTTTTTCTCATTTCGTCAAAGTCCGAGATTCCGATCGGTCTACGAGTGGAATTAAAATTTAATTTTTTCGTCGAAAACCAAGATTCCGATCGGTCTACGAGTGGAGAAAATTTTTTCTCATTTCGTCAAAGTCCGAGATTCCGATCGGTCTACGAGTGGAATAAAAATTTAATTTTTTCGTCGAAAACCAAGATTCCGATCGGTCTACGAGTGGAATAAAAATTTAATTTTTTCGTCAAAGTCCGAGATTCCGATCGGTCTACGAGTGGAATAAAAATTTAATTTTTTCGTCGTAAACCAAGATTCCGATCGGTCTACGAGTGGAGAAAATTTTTTCTTATTTCGTCAAAGTCCGAGATTCCGATCGGTCTACGAGTGGAATAAAAATTTAATTTTTTCGTCGAAAACCAAGATTCCGATCGGTCTACGAGTGGAGAAAATTTTTTTTCATTTCGTCAAAGTCCGAGATTCCGATCGGTCTACGAGTGGAATTAAAATTTAATTTTTTCGTCGAAAACCAAGATTCCGATCGGTCTACGAGTGGAGAAAATTTTTTCTCATTTCGTCAAAGTCCGAGATTCCGATCGGTCTACGAGTGGAATTAAAATTTAATTTTTTCGTCGAAAACCAAGATTCCGATCGGTCTACGAGTGGAATAAAAATTTAATTTTTTCGTCAAAGTCCGAGATTCCGATCGGTCTACGAGTGGAATAAAAATTTAATTTTTTCGTCGAAAACCAAGATTCCGATCGGTCTACGAGTGGAGAAAATTTTTTCTCATTTCGTCAAAGTCCGAGATTCCGATCGGTCTACGAGTGGAATTAAAATTTAATTTTTTCGTCGAAAACCAAGATTCCGATCGGTCTACGAGTGGAGAAAATTTTTTCTCATTTCGTCAAAGTCCGAGATTCCGATCGGTCTACGAGTGGAATTAAAATTTAATTTTTTCGTCGAAAATCAAGATTCCGATCGGTCTACGAATGAATTTTTTTTCAGATATTTGTTTCTCATATCTATGATAGAAAATGAACGATATTTTTGTTATTCGTTATTTGTTTTAATTCAGACCCGATTTCGTGATTTACAACCAAAGATACAACAAATAAAAATTGTTCGTACGAAATTATAATTTGTGAAAAAAAAAATATTTTTCTCGCTAAACGTAATTACAATTTATTATCCATTGTTTATTGAAAAATGTCAATACGTATACAGGCGTTTGTTATTCATGAAAAAATGTTATTTGTTGAATTTTATTTTTCGTGTTACTTTTCGCTCTAAGTCCGAGCACGCGACCCGGCTACGGGCCTCTCAGCGCTTGTGCAGCCGCCTTGAGCCCCGTGTATAAGCCGTGCGTCGCCGAACCGCAGGCGCGTCAGCTCGTTACTATAAGAGGAGGCGAGTCCGCGGCTCTACCGAGTCCAGCACTGCTACACTCCCTTGCTACACTAGCTGGTCTATACCGGTTGGTCGTATGAATTTACAAATATCTCACGCATCCTTACCACGAGTCGACGTCTATGACCGAATGGCTCTTATGTGGTAACCCATTTATGGTGATATTTATGAAATACAATAAAAGTATACCGAGCATCGACTCACCCAATTCCGGGCGAGAGAATACATGTAAACGAAAAAATATATAAAATATATTTCGTTGCATGTGAAACAAATAACAAGAAAAATAAGTGTCGCAAGAGGCACGTCAACTCGCTCAGAACATAAATGTGTTTCTAGCGTGATGAGTTTATGAGAAATTTTACGAAATTTTATAAAGCGGATTCGGGCT
>CAWWDW010000106.1:0-17500 GCA_963942595.1 Cylloceria caligata | reverse complement strand
CAGTGCTGCTCGTTGTTGCACTTATGCTAGGCGTTTTCTGTTTTTTCTACCTTTAGGGCGTCCCCCCATACCCACGCTCCATAGAGTAGAATGGAGTGGACGACACTCATTACAATTCTTCGCTTACTGGTTCTTGTCCCGGCTATGTTTGGCATCAGCCGCGACAGCATCCCTACTGTCGTTTCCGCCTAATCTGCAGCTTTCTGTAAATGCACCCAGAACGTCAATTTCGCATCGAGTAGCACTCCCAGATATCTCACCGACCCGGTTCTCTCGATTACTTCCCCTGCAATCTCGGCTCGGAACGGGACTTCAAATGTCCGTCGTCTAGTGAGAACGACCATCTCCGTTTTGCTCACCACTAGTTGCAGGCCGTGGTCCTCCAACCAGTCACTCGTTCTCCTGGATACCTGGGCCACACGCCTCCGTGCTTGCTCTTCTGTCTTGGCGATGATGACCGCCGCTATGTCGTCAGCAAAGCCCACCAGTTTCGTATCTTCCGGTAGTTCCCTCGTGAGAATTCCGTCGTACACCGCATTCCACAGGTCCGGCCCTAAAACTGATCCTTGTGCTACCCCTGCTGAAATCTCCTTTCTTCGGGGGCCTACCGTTGTGTTATACTGGAGGTGCCTGTTTCCTAGGTAATCCTCGATGATGGATATCAAATATGCCGGAACCCTGAACCGCTCTCTCAAGGCCTCTATGATATCGACCCACCTGACTGTATTAAACGCATTTTTGACGTCAAACGTAACCAATACGCACACGCTCCTTGGCCTACAGTTCCCTGACCATGCTCTCTTTGCTGCCTTCACTATCTCCAAAGCTGCATCTATTGTCGATCGCTTCTCACGGAAACCGTACTGACTGTCAGCCAGTCCGCCCGCTTCAACAATAGCCTCCCGGAGCCGACCTCGAATAAGCTTCTCCAAGACTTTCCCTAAGGTGTCCAGCATACACAAGGGGCGAAAGGACGACGGGGTGACCGGTGGTCCCTTTCCCTTGTCAATCAGCACTAGTCGTTGTACCTTCCATCTCCCACTAAAAGATCCCGCTCTCAGGCACGCATTGTACATGTTAAGGAGCAAGTAGGGATGTTCCTTCGCAATAACTTTCAGTACTTCATTTGGTATACCATCTGGACCTGGCGCCTTCTTATTGTTTAGCGATGCAACCGCTTTCTGAAGCTCCTCCACTGTAAAAAGTCGGGGTGCTTCAGCTGGTCGTTCTGATAAGTGCCTTCTTTCGGGATGTTCGGGAAACAGTGCACTTACTATTTCCGCCATTGTTTGGGGTCTTTGGGGCCTTCCGGTGCCAATTTTTTCAGTTTCCTCGTAACGATTTGATAGCCTCGTCCCCATGTCTCTGTGCTTATTTCATCGCACAGAGCTCTCCAGCACCGAGCTTTGCTGTCCTTAACTGCCCTTGTTAGCAGCTTTTTTGCCCTTTTATATGCTATGTTCTCCTGCCACCCATCTGCTCTCCTGCGGGTTCTTTGAGCCTTGCGCCTTAGTCGTAGACAATTCCTCCTGAGTTCAGCAATTTCATCCGTCCACCAGTATGCTGGTTGTCTCCTTGGTTTTTGGGGTCGTCTTGGCATAGACACCTTGCAACCTTTGGTGATCAACCTCATCGTCTTTTCAACTAGTTATTCAGCTTGTTCCTCCGTCGTCGCGTTGTTTGCAGCTCTTGCGAGGAGGCTGCCACCTTTGGACAGTTCCCTGAGCAGTAGTTCGATGTCAAGTTTAGCAACGTTCCAACTTATCCGGTGTATCCGATTTGGTATTTGCGCCAATTGCGCGTCTGCCTGTTCAAGTCGGAAATGTACATATTGATTATCGCTGGCCGTAAAATCTTCCAGCACACGCCAGTCAACCGAAATTGCCGCTACACCCGGCGTTGCGAGAGTAAGGTCTATTATCGTCCCCTGGTATATCACTTCTTCTGAAGGTTGGTGAAGTCTCTGCATTCAGTATGGTCAAGTCGAGTCTTGCTGCCATTTCTGCTACATCATTTCCCCGACTATTCGATCTTGTTATGCCCCATTCCTGTGACCATGCGTTGAAGTCGCCGGCCAGAAGGACTTCTCCGTCAAGACTTCGGCAGACATCCTCAATTTGTGCAACTTTTTATTAATCAATCGGTCGTGTATATGTTATTATTATTAAATTCTGAATTTATGCGACAATTCCCGACCACTTGTTAAGATGGAAATTTCGGTAAATCGCAACTCGGGGTGTGAGTCCGCGTTACCTAGATTCCTGCGTTATCGATCTTTCTTGGTCGAAAGATCTCAAACAATCGAATCCCTAATTTTTGTCAACTCTGATTGCTTCACTCATTCGTAAAGAATTAATGAAGCAACCACAATTGACGGTTTTTAATTTCTAAAGAAATCGTGAAAAAATATCACCACAGCCCGGAATCGAACCGGGAACTCCAGAATTCTAGCCTGGTACGTTACCAATTACGCCACCGTGGCTCTGGTGACATCAATTCACGATCTCTATTTTAATGTCAGTAATTCAAGCAACTTTTTATTAATCAATCGGTCGTGTATATGTTATTATTATTAAATTCTGAATTTATGCGACAATTCCCGACCACTTGTTAAGATGGAAATTTCGGTAAATCGCAACTCGGGGTGTGAGTCCGCGTTACCTAGATTCCTGCGTTATCGATCTTTCTTGGTCGAAAGATCTCAAACAATCGAATCCCTAATTTTTGTCAACTCTGATTGCTTCACTCATTCGTAAAGAATTAATGAAGCAACCACAATTGACGATTTTTAATTTCTAAAGAAATCGTGAAAAAATATCACCACAGCCCGGGATCGAACCGGGAACTCCAGAATTCTAGCCTGGTACGTTACCAATTACGCCACCGTGGCTCTGGTGACATCAATTCACGATCTCTATTTTAATGTCAGTAATTCAAGCAACTTTTTATTAATCAATCGGTCGTGTATATGTTATTATTATTAAATTCTGAATTTATGCGACAATTCCCGACCACTTGTTAAGATGGAAATTTCGGTAAATCGCAACTCGGGGTGTGAGTCCGCGTTACCTAGATTCCTGCGTTATCGATCTTTCTTGGTCGAAAGATCTCAAACAATCGAATCCCTAATTTTTGTCAACTCTGATTGCTTCACTCATTCGTAAAGAATTAATGAAGCAACCACAATTGACGGTTTTTAATTTCTAAAGAAATCGTGAAAAAATATCACCACAGCCCGGGATCGAACCGGGAACTCCAGAATTCTAGCCTGGTACGTTACCAATTACGCCACCGTGGCTCTGGTGACATCAATTCACGATCTCTATTTTAATGTCAGTAATTCAAGCAACTTTTTATTAATCAATCGGTCGTGTATATGTTATTATTATTAAATTCTGAATTTATGCGACAATTCCCGACCACTTGTTAAGATGGAAATTTCGGTAAATCGCAACTCGGGGTGTGAGTCCGCGTTACCTAGATTCCTGCGTTACCAGGCTAGAATTCTGGAGTTCCCGGTTCGATCCCGGGCTGTGGTGATATTTTTTCACGATTTCTTTAGAAATTAAAAACCGTCAATTGTGGTTGCTTCATTAATTCTTTACGAATGAGTGAAGCAATCAGAGTTGACAAAAATTAGGGATTCGATTGTTTGAGATCTTTCGACCAAGAAAGATCGATAACGCAGGAATCTAGGTAACGCGGACTCACACCCCGAGTTGCGATTTACCGAAATTTCCATCTTAACAAGTGGTCGGGAATTGTCGCATAAATTCAGAATTTAATAATAATAACATATACACGACCGATTGATTAATAAAAAGTTGCTTGAATTACTGACATTAAAATAGAGATCGTGAATTGATGTCACCAGAGCCACGGTGGCGTAATTGGTAACGTACCAGGCTAGAATTCTGGAGTTCCCGGTTCGATCCCGGGCTGTGGTGATATTTTTTCACGATTTCTTTAGAAATTAAAAACCGTCAATTGTGGTTGCTTCATTAATTCTTTACGAATGAGTGAAGCAATCAGAGTTGACAAAAATTAGGGATTCGATTGTTTGAGATCTTTCGACCAAGAAAGATCGATAACGCAGGAATCTAGGTAACGCGGACTCACACCCCGAGTTGCGATTTACCGAAATTTCCATCTTAACAAGTGGTCGGGAATTGTCGCATAAATTCAGAATTTAATAATAATAACATATACACGACCGATTGATTAATAAAAAGTTGCTTGAATTACTGACATTAAATTAGAGATCGTGAATTGATGTCACCAGAGCCACGGTGGCGTAATTGGTAACGTACCAGGCTAGAATTCTGGAGTTCCCGGTTCGATCCCGGGCTGTGGTGATATTTTTTCACGATTTCTTTAGAAATTAAAAACCGTCAATTGTGGTTGCTTCATTAATTCTTTACGAATGAGTGAAGCAATCAGAGTTGACAAAAATTAGGGATTCGATTGTTTGAGATCTTTCGACCAAGAAAGATCGATAACGCAGGAATCTAGGTAACGCGGACTCACACCCTGAATTGCGATTTACCGAAATTTCCATCTTAACAAGTGGTCGGGAATTGTCGCATAAATTCAGAATTTAATAATAATCCGCAATTTGTGCCAACTTTCCGCGAAATGAGTCTATCCCTCCACTTGGTGAGAGATAGCAACTCACATAGGTAACGTCTCCGCGTGTGATCCATACATAGCCATCTGCATTGCCATGGGCTTTAACCGGCAGGTTGGCCATGTCTCTAACCCATAGGGCCGCGTAACCCGTCGTGTCAGTGTACCAACCACGGCTTTCTAAGTTTTGGTACTGTTCACAGATGAAGAACAGTGTCGCTTACTGTCATCCCGATTTCTGATTCGCTTTTCGTTCAGCTTCCCGATGAACTGCGCATTTACTCGAGCCAGGGACATGGTCGTTACGGCTCCCTTCTTTCTCTGCACAGAGATAACATTTCGGTTCGTTTTTGCAGCTTTGTGATCTTCTCTACCGCACTTCCAACACTGCTTAGATCGGTCCACTTCCGCGTTACATCCGGCTGCTATGTGTCCAAAGCCGTTACACCTAAAACATCATGTTGCTCTGACTTTAAGCCGCACCATACAGTCTACCCAGCCAATTGTGATTCTTCAAGTGCTTTCGAGCTTCGCTGCCGCCAGTGCATTGAGTTCGACATATGCTATTATGTTTCCATGGTAGCTGGTCTTCGACACGTTTACTTTTACATCGCCCGTACTTTCTTCGCCGAGAAACTCTTTAACCGCCTCTTTGACCTCTTCGCTCTCGGTGATGACGTCCAGATCGCGGATCTCGACTTGGGCCCTAGGGACCAGTTGTTTCACCGAGCCTGTATTTCCAACGGCCGTCTGCAAGGCCTTTTGGAATTTATCCTTATTGTCGCTCGTTGCACCTAGTTCAACCAGGACATCGCCATTTTGGTCTCTCTGATGCTCTTGACCTTAACTTCTATGTCTTCCGGTTTCACTTTTTTCCGGATGCCCCTCAGTATCGCTACGTAGCTTGACCCTTCAGCAGGCTTTATGAGAACTGCTTCGGACCGCGCCCTCCTGTCCCTGA
The DNA here is from genome assembly GCA_963942595.1 of Cylloceria caligata. Taxonomy (NCBI): domain Eukaryota; kingdom Metazoa; phylum Arthropoda; class Insecta; order Hymenoptera; family Ichneumonidae; genus Cylloceria; species Cylloceria caligata. The sequence continues at coordinate 11,913 of CAWWDW010000106.1, read as the reverse complement.
GGCCGTTGCCCCTCTTCGTACTACTTCTTTCCCCGGGCTTATGCGGTGGTCTTTCTCCGCCGAGGTTCATCCGGATTTTCGTGCCCCGACTTTTTACCGTTTGCCATTCTCCGTTAAGTTCTTCCGGTTTCTTTCTGGTCGGCTTGGTACCCTCGGCCATCTCCGGGCTGGGGGTATAATTTCCTTTCCTCTTTCTCTTCCTTTTACTCTCCTATGTCTTCTGAGTGCCTTCATTGAGGAGCCATGCGCGGACACCGTTTTGCGCCGATTCAGCTCCTGCGTCCTTGTTTGCCTCAGCCTCGCCGCTTACTTCCGTATTTACCTCCACGGCACCTGTCGGCAATCTCCCTTTGTAAGTTTCTATACTTCTTGCAATACCGCTTTAGCGATTGCACTTTCTCCGCCAACCTTTTGAGGTGTCCTTCCTCCGCTGCCTCATTTTCTTCCCACTTTTTTCAAAACCCAATATCTGCCGTCGTCTGGCCAGTTTTATCCAGAACGCCAATATTAGCACTCCTTGTTGGGGTGCGGATCTCCATAGATTGGATATTTTGTCCCTCTTCTCCCGTATTTTTTTTTTGAGCAAGCATGTTTGGTCCCACGAGTACCTACGGAAATAACGGGGTTCACCCCAGCAGAGCCCTGGATGCTGTAGATCCAGCAGTGGATAGCAGTAGCAGTAGCAGTAGCAGTAGCAGTAGCAGTAGCAGTAGCAGTAGCAGTAGCAGTAGCAGTAGCAGTAGCAGTAGCAGTAGCAGTAGCAGTAGCAGTAGCAGTAGCAGTAGCAGTAGCAGTAGCAGTAGCAGTAGCAGTAGCAGTAGCAGTAGCAGTAGCAGTAGCAGTAGCAGTAGCAGTAGCAGTAGCAGTAGCAGTAGCAGTAGCAGTAGCAGTAGCAGTAGCAGTAGCAGTAGCAGTAGCAGTAGCAGTAGCAGTAGCAGTAGCAGTAGCAGTAGCGGTAGCAGTAGCAGTAGCAGTAGCAGTAGCAGTAGCAGTAGCAGTAGCAGTAGCAGTAGCAGTAGCAGTAGCAGTAGCAGTAGCAGTAGCAGTAGCAGTAGCAGTAGCAGTAGCAGTAGCAGTAGCAGTAGCAGTAGCAGTAGCAGTAGCAGTAGCAGTAGCAGTAGCAGTAGCAGTAGCAGTAGCAGTAGCAGTAGCAGTAGCAGTAGCAGTAGCAGTAGCAGTAGCAGTAGCAGTAGCAGTAGCAGTAGCAGTAGCAGTAGCAGTAGCAGTAGCAGTAGCAGTAGCAGTAGCAGTAGCAGTAGCAGTAGCAGTAGCAGTAGCAGTAGCAGTAGCAGTAGCAGTAGCAGTAGCAGTAGCAGTAGCAGCAGCAGTAGCAGTAGCAGTAGCAGTAGTAGTAGTAGTAGTAGTAGTAGTAGTAGTAGTAGTAGTAGGTTGTCAAACACGGTAGCAAGTGGTAATAAACGTAGTCGCAACGGTAACAGCATTGAAAGCATTAACAGGGCTAATGAAATCATCGGTGAATACCACTTACACGATGTTAACATCACGTTACCACCGGGAAATCGTTTTACAATCGTTAACGCGGAAAAAAAACGATATTTAAAGCGTTTTGGGGTTTTAGCGCGGGAAGTTGATCTCACGTTAGAGCCACCTCCCACATCTAGAAATCCTATCACATGGATCCGAAATGCAGTGAGCGATATTTATCATCATTTTGTTAAGGATCGTGATGATACGGATTTGATAGGTGTACGATTCGTCACGGATGAGATGGTTGACGGTGCAGGGGGGTTATCGCTTACACCTATATCACGGTTCACCGACGACCAGCTATGGGATTTGATGTGTGCCGTGAATCAAAGCTCAAGAGTGCTCGCGGTATCTGGCATGCTGCCATTCACGGTCATGTACGTAACAGTACCGAGTACTCGAGGGATACATGTATCTATGGCGAAGAGGGAATCAGTTTATGTTATTCGAAACGACAACAATTTGTGTTTCCCACGGTCGATCGTTGTAGCCTTAGCGAACAATAAACACAAACGTGACTGTAGTGCAGCATCGACAAAAGCCTGGAACCTTATAAGGCATAAGGCGTCGCCAGAGCAACGCAAGAAAGCACGTGCTCTTGTCGAAAAGACTCGAGTGCAAATCCCTGCAGAAGGCTGTGGTATTTCGGAAATACAGAATTTCCAACGATACCTTACACCTTCGAGGGTTGCAATTGTAGTTTACGATTGGGAGGCCCTCGGTAGCGGCGAGCCACCAATTTTCAATGGATATTCGTCTTTTGAAACGAGGGCACCGTCTGAGATTGTTAATATAACGTATAGTGCTATTTTAAAGCACTATTCACCTATTACGAATCTAATGGGGGCAGCGGGTGGTAAGAATTATTGTATACCCTGCAATAAATCTTGCCATCGTGTCTCGGAGCATCGGTGCACAAGCAAGTGTCCCCGGTGCTTTTGTGTACCGCCCTGCGTTACGGAGGTTGTCCCAACAGTCGACAAAGAGCTCGTACTTGGCTCTGTAGCGGAGACTGCTCAAGCAGTAACGTCTACAGAACCGGTAACAATGAGCGCTCGTGCGACGATTGTGGTCGCCCGTTCTTCGGTGCTGTGTGTTTCGCATGCACGAAAGTCTATTTGCGAGTTATACCGTATTTGTAAAACTTGTGAAAAACTCATTCGCAGATATCAATGTACACAAATGCGGTGTTAGTTTTTGCTGGTTGTGCCTTAGTTCGCACGGGTTCAACGAGCGATGCTACATGCAATAGTCAAACAATGCAAAGAAAAACGTGAACCCTCCACCGTTGCAAAACACCCTGAAACGCTTTTTATATCAGGAGTACAAATTGAAAATGCGGGATTTTTTTCTATTTTTGAACGTTCATTCTGAAAAAATGGTAACAAATGAATTATTCAAAGTATTGTCCATCGCTAGCCACAACTTTTTCCCATCTTTCTGGCAATTTACGGATACCGTCGCGAAAAAATTCGGCCGGCTTGGCTGCTATCCAGTCATCGACCCATTTTTGGGCTTCTTCGTAAGAATGGAAGCGCTGGTCAGCTAGGCCATGTGTCATCGATCGGAAAAGGTGGTAATCGGAAGGAGCAATATCTGGGCTATACGGCGGGTGGGGTAAGACTTCCCATTTCAGCGTTTGTAGGTATGTTTTGACCGGCCTGCAACATGTGGCCGAGCGTTGTCATGTTGCAAAATTAATTTGTCGTGTCTTTGCTCGTATTGTGGCCGTTTTTCTTTGAGTGCGCGGCTCAAACGCATCAATTGAGTTCGGTATAGTGCTCCTGTGATGGTTTCGTTCGATTTCAATAGCTCATAATACACCACACCCAGCTGGTCCCACCAAATACAGAGCATGAGCTTGGCGCCGTGAATATTTGGTTTGGCCGTCGATGATGATGCATGGCCGGGGTAACCATATGATTTTTTGCGCTTCGGGTTATCGTAATGGATCCACTTTTCATCACCAGTGACAATGCGATGCAAAAAACCCTTCCGTTTTTGCCGTTCGAGCAGCAGTTCGCATGCAAAAAAACGGCGCTCGACGTCTCTCGGCTTCAGCTCATACGGCACCCAATGTCCTTGCTTTTGGATCATTCCGAGGGCTTTTATACGATGGGAAATGGCTTGTTGTGTCACTCCCAATGAATCTGCGAGCTCTTGTTGAGTTTGACACGAGTCTTCATTGAGTATTGCCTCCAATTCAGCATTCTCAAACTTTTTCACTTGGCCCGGCCGCTCTTTGTCCTCAACGTCAAAATCACCACTTCTAAACCGCACAAACCATCTCTCGCACGTTGAAACCGATGGAACATGACTCGGATAAGCCTCGGAGACCAATCGATGTGCTTCAGCAGCACTTTTCTTCAAATTAAAGAAGTAAATTAAAACTTCCCGCAAATGCTGTTTTGTTGGCACGAAACTCGACATATTGAGAGCTCAAAAAAACTATGAATTTGACACTGCGACAAATTGACACATACTGAAAATTAAAGCTATAAGACGTAGCTTTGACATGAACATAGTCACAGTACTGCCTGATGCGTATAGCGTTAGTAACGCCATCTGTTATCAAACCCGCATTTTCAATTTGTACCCCTGATATTTTATGATTTTGAAACGCGACAAGATAAGGTATATACAGGTACAACGGACGATGCCCACGAGCACATTGTCACTCATTGTGTTGCACAAGAGTTGTGCGAAATTTGTTTATCTGTGGGATAACAGCAACCGTTAGGCATTTGCGAGTGGTGCGGTGTGCGCGAGTTGTTTTCAACAAAAATCCTGTTTCAGAGTTTATAAATCTGGCTGTGCGACCTTCTACGAAATTTCGTAATATAGTATGCATTGCACACAATGCCAAGGCATTCGATACTCAATATACATTACGGAATATCGTAGAATGTTGCACGGATATGCCCACCCCAAGTATAGTTGTAACAGGTAATTCAATTATATCGATGAAGGAGGGCCGTACTAGTTTTATCGACAGCATTAATTATTTTCATATGCGTCTTAGCGCACTGCCCAAGGCTTACGGGTTTAACGATGAAATGGTCAAGGGCTACTTCCCACATCTCTTCAATACAGAAGATACACGTAATTATAACGGTGTTCTCCCCGCAGCTAAGTATTACTCGCCTGATACAATGAGTGAGCGGGTTAGAATTTAGAACGGTTAGAATTTTACGATTGGTATGCGGAAGAGCTTAATAAAGACGCGATATTTAACTTTGAAAATGAGATTGTTAAGTACTGTAAGATGGATGTTGTTACACTCCATCGAGCTTGCTATGAATTTCGTCAAATATTTTTATCTGTAGGTAATGTATGTCCGTTTACTAAAGCCGTAACAATAGCATCGGCTTGCTCACTCGTGTACCGTCGTTACTTTCTAAGACCGCAAACGATTGGTCTCACCCCTGCATAGGGGTATAGACGGGTGGGAAATCATTCGCAGCAGGCCGTTGACTGGCTCCTGTGGGGTGAGCACGAGCTCAGGCGTGAATTCATTCACGCGGCCAGGAATCGTGAGTATAAATTGCCCGAAGGATCGCTCGTCGTCGGCTACCTGGAGCTCGATAATCGTCGTATTGTATACCAATACCACAGTTGTTATTGGCATGGCTTTCCCAACGATCGTGCGAGAAATTGTCATGCTGGAAACGAGAGTTTAGACTCGCGATATGCGCGGACTGTGGCAACGAGTTTAAACATTCGTTCACACGGTTATGAACTGGTGGAGATGTGGGAGTATAATTTTAATACACTCCGTAAAGACGAACCACGTATCAACGAATTTTTAAATAACCATCCGCGACGTGTCCCAGAGAGACTGAACCCTCGTGCAGCGTTCTATAGCGGTCGTACGGGTAATATAGTCACGTCCTACGATGTCGCGTCGGAAGAGAAGGTTTCGTACATCGACATTTGCTCGTTGTACCCGTATATATGTAAGACAGGCCGCTACCCGATAAGGTATCCTAAAATATACCTCGGTGCCGAGAGAGAGGCTTTGCTAGGGTGTTCGTACGATGCTCTAGGCGTCACAGTTGATGGTTTGATTGAGTGCACTATATTGCCGCCGTGCCGAGTCTTTCACCCTGTTCTACCTGTTCGAATGCACGAGAAACTGTTGTTCGCCTTATGTCGTAAATGCGCAGAGGACGTGACTCAGGACTCGTGCATTCATGAAAATCCCGTGGATAGGGCTTTCACAGGTACCTGGGTGACGGATGAGGTGCGGAAAGCAATAGACTACGGTTATATAATATTAAAAATTTCTATCATTTGGGCGTACGATACGACAATTTATAACACCGATACACGCGAGGGTGGCCTGTTTGTAGAGTATGTAAATACATTTTTAAAGATTAAACAGGAGGCTAGCGGGTGGCCCGAGCACTGTATCGACGAGGCGTCTCGCGAACAGTATATTGATGATTACGAACGCGCTGAGGGTATCCGATTGAACGCTGCTAACATAAAGAAAAATCCAGGGCTACGCTCGGTCGCTAAGCTTTGTTTAAATTCTTTCTGGGGTAAGTTCGGTCAGCGGGATAACTTAGCGCGTACGGAAATTGTGGAACCTCGCGAGAAGCTATAGTTGTATTTGTACGACAATGATAAAGAAATGAAACGTCTGCTACCGGTAAACGATAACCTGCTTCATCTCAATTGGGTATCCCGTGATGAGGCTATGGTTCCTAGTCCATTAACTAGCATGGTAATCGCGGCGTTTACGACGGATTTAGCCCGTTTATAACTATACAGGTACCTCGAGCGTTAAGATAGACGTGTTTTATATTACGACACCGATTCGGTTATTTACGTGAGTAAGGGTAATGATTGGCAGCCCTCGGTAGGCGATCTGCTTGGAGACATTACCAACGAATTGCTCCCGTTGGGTTCTAATGCTTATATAAATTCGTTCGTCTCCGGTCGTCCGAAATTCTATGGTTATACGGCCACCACTACCGAGGACCCTGAAACGATCGTAGACACGGTATGCAAAGTGAAGGGTTGGAGTTTAAATGATACAAATTCCAAAGTAATTAATTTCACATCAATTAGCGATCTTATAAAATCCAAATTACCAATCATTAATGAAGCTTCACTACAATTACAATTTTCGGCAATAAATAGAACAAGAAAAGTATTCTTTAACAAAAACAATTTGAAAACTTTTTCTATTGTATGTATTTTTCTATAGTATATAAACACATGTATAAATTGTAAATATCAATGTAAATATTAAGGGGTGTGTGGGTGCGTACGTGCATGTGTGTGTGCGTGCGTGCGTGCGTGCGTGTGCATATGTGTGTAAATTATACATCTCTTGTAATATATGTATATTTTTCTTGAAAAATGTGTTTTTGCCCGAAAATAAACGAAATTACATAAATACTTTTATAAATGTAAGAAGTGTAATAAAAAGTTTTTATACGCATGTATCTAAATATATTTTATTTAAAAAATATAATGTTAAGCAAATGCTGGTGGTATAGATATGTGTACACATTTATCGATTTTTAATAAAAACTAAAATTCATACGTAATTAAGGAAATGCTGTTGGTATTAATATGTAAACTTTATTCAGATTAATTAATTAATCAGTACGCGGTCATATGTTTTATTTGGCAGTTCGCAACCTGGATAGAGTCAGCGCCGCCTGGATCCCTGTGTTATCGAACTCAGACAGATCTCTAACAATCGAATCCTTAATTATTTGTCAGCTCTGATTGCCTCACTCATTCATTAAGAATTAATGAGCATAACGATACGCATTCTATGGATGTGAGTGCGATCGGTGATAATTCTAACGACGACTACGACGGCAGCGACGAAATACATCCTTCTTCCAAACGTCGGAAAACAAAAGTAATAAAAGCGTTTCATAAGTGGATAAAGATTTAGAACAAGTTGTACAACGAGAGGTGAAAGATGACTTTCGAAAAAGTGTACTATGACCCCTCGCATCCAGCTGGATACGCTAGTGCGCGACGTTTGATCAGTGGCAAAAATCAAGCAGACACTGTGTACGACTGAAGGATCAGCAGGATAGTTATACCATTCATAGACATGTGCGGCGTGTCTTTCCACGGCTGTATTATAATGTTACAAGTATTGACGACGTCTGGAAGGCTGATCCCGTAGATGTACGTTCTTTGAGGAGCTATAACGACAACGTTCCCTACCTGCTTATGGTGATCGACGTCCTCAGCAAATACGCCTGGGTCGAGCCCTTGCAGAACAAAACGGTGCGCGAGGTAACAAAGGATTTTAAACGTATTCTCGAACGTAACGAGGGGCGTACACCTGTTTCACTACAAACCGACCGTGGTAAAGAATTCCTCAGCAGTGAACTCCAAAAATTTCTCAAAGATGAAAACATACAATTTCGCATTGCTGGTAATCCTGATGTAAAAGCCTCGATTGTCGAGCGTTTTAATCGCACTCTCAAGGAGCGGATGTTGCGTTACTTCACACATCGTAATACTCATCGTTACATCGATATACTACAACAAATGGTTTATGCGTACAATCATGCTATACATTCGACCATACAAATGCAGCCGGCTACCGTGACACTGTATAATGCCGATACAGCAATGCGTAATATGACAATTAGTGCTGTGAAGCGACAGGAAAAGAGACCTTTCACAACGTATAAATACAAACCCGGGGATTACGTTCGAATCAGTAGAACTAAAGGTACCTTCGAAAAAGGTTACGAGAAAAATTGGAGTGAAGAAATTTTCCGTATCAAAAAAGTTTCACATCGCCAGGGTTTGTATGTGTATGTGTTGTGCGATCTCGAAGACGAGACTATCGATGGTTTCTTTTACCCCGAAGAATTGACGAGTGTTCATAAGAAACGTATGGAGAAGAATAAAGAATTCAAGATTGATAAAGTTTTACGGACAAAAGGACGCGGTGCGAAAAAACAAATGTTCATGAGTTGGGTAGGATATCTGGCAAAATTTAACTCGTGATACCAGCGTCAAGCGTTCACGGTCTCGAATAAATGGAAATTTGTGCAAAATGCATGACGATGATAATTTTTTTCTTGTTCTGCCGAGTAACAGCGGTATGAAGTATTTTCCCGAAAATACGACAACGCATTTTACAACTCAATTGCCACGCGAAATATCATGAAAGGGCCACTGGGTTGTGGGCTTATCGGAAATTAATATACCCTGTACAATGACGCATTTACAAGAAGACGATACGATAATCGGTTGGGTGGTTTGTGAGAATAAAGAAGTTACTACAAACCGAATACCTCGAGGTTTGAACAAAAATCATGAGGAAATTGTGGAAAATATCAATGATTTACCGGGGCTGCGAGAAGCAGGCGTAAAGATTGTAAATGTTAAAAGGGCCGAAGGCTACGTTGCCGTTGAGGCTGAGGTAACAGAGTCGTACACTGAGCCTCTAGGCTACCCTGGGGTATTACGAATGAGTAGTAAAATAGTGCGCATACTGGGCTTCGAGAAACACGAAGAACTGCTGCTTGACCGAGAAACCCCAAGGGATCTTTACCTGCAGCTTATGCGGGGCGTTCCACGCGTAGGACGAGTACCCGCCTCTATAAAAAGGGCTCGACCCGATCAGCTTTTTGTCTACACCGATATTTGTGAACCGTATATGGTTGGTGATACACAGACAGCACTACTCAGAATTGTAAATTTAAGTACAAAAAACTACAAATATGGTACAACGCAAATAAAAAGTTTCGCATCGTCAAATTACATAGGTTTACTCAACAATTGCTTCAGGACGATCGAGGTCGATATAAGAGATCATCTTGGTAATCCTATTGCATTCGAGTATGGAACGTTAACACTCACGCTTCCTTTCAAACGACTCAATTAGGCAATATGTGTGCTCATTATACGACGTATTATGAGAATCAAATAGGGGGTAGAAACGGTTATATAGGTAACGTGTTTACGTGCTCCCCACATCAGCGCGGTCACGGTATCGGTAGTTTTCTCGGGGATCTCTTTCGAAGTGTTTTACCACTGTTGACCAGAGGTGCTAAGGCTATAGGAAAAGAAGCCATTCGCACGGGTTTACACGTTATCCAGGATGTGAGCGGCCACAAAATACCATTCAGGGAGTCATTGCGATGACGTGCAGCCGAATCTGGCGATCATATATAACGAAAAGCCAATGAAAAAATTTCTCCTCTCATGAATGGTTCAGGATATAACGCTGTAGGCGCAGCGCGCACGTTGCAGTCGTTATCAGGACAGTCATCTACGCGGACGACGAAAAGACGTACTGTTGTTTCAAAAAACTCTCTAGGAATAGAGAAGAAGAAGAAAAAGTCAACGAGACGTAGACGTATTAGTACAAAGAAACATCTTGGTAGCCCAAAGAATAAAAAGAAGAGGACAAAAACAAAGAGAAAGAGAGGTGTAGGAAGCTGCAGCAGTAGGCACAAACGAGCAAAGACCAGCGATATTTTTGGAAGTGTCTAGCAATGTCGTTCTTACACTAACACTCGTGCGAATATATGAAGTCGGAGCTCGACTTATTTACCATATCTCCAACGCCGATGGCTATAGAAGTGTTGTGAACCACGGCCCCAGGGCACGTGAACAGTACGTGGCGAGCGACCACACAAGCGACGGGCGCATGCGTCTGCTCGCGCAACGCGAGCCTGAGGAAGAAGCCAAGACGCCCGAAGCGGGAGTTAGCAACGAGGTGTGCAAGAGGAACCTTGCCGCTCGTGGCATACGACGGTAGAGGCTAGAGACAAAGAATCTATTGTGTTAGTCTCGCGTTGAGAACAGTTTACGATTACGTTGAATAACGGGTTCACTAGAGTATTGCAGTGACGTTGAATAACGTGTTCATTATCTTATCACGGTTACGTAGAATACCGTGAATAATAAAGATTACGTCGCGTTGTATAACGCGTTGAGTTGATATTTCCTGTTAGCGTAGATTAACGCCTCGTTTAATGATTTAACGTTCGTAGTATATATCATCCTATAAATTACTTACCCGTTCATTAACATTCATAACCTGTGCATTAAATAAATAACGTTTCCTGTGTATACTTTCTCTCGCTCACTCACGTTCGCGTAACTTGGACTCCCGGCCTACGCCGCGAGGCGTCCGTTCGAACCATCGAAGCATTTATTCGGTAAGGTCTGAAGCGCCTCGTGCCACGGAAATTTGGAAAAATTTCTGGCTTACAACAGAAGCATCACAAAAGATACACTACAAGCCTGTGTCAACCCTCACGGATGACGGACCCCTGGAATATGTCATACCTGGTCACGGTGAAGAATACCTGGATCTGGCTCATACAATGATTATTGTAAATATTAAGGTTATACCAACAGGTGAATCACAATACAACGTAGCGCCTGTTAAAAACTTTCTACATAGCCTTTTTAATCAGGTCGACGTATATTTTAACCAGAAACTCGTGGCACCGCCAAACAATGCATACCCCTACAGAGTATATATTGAAACGCTACTCAATTATGGACGGGCTGCTAAGAATTCACACTTAACGACCGCACTTTGGTACGCTGACACACCCGGTATGTTTGACACTCTGCCAGGTGCATCGACTAGCCCTAATACCGGTCTGAATAAACGTGAAAAGTACATAAAGAATGGCCGGACTCTAGATATGATTGGACACTTACACTGCGATGTACTTAATCAGGATACATTTCTGCTAAACAGTGTGGAGGTACGGCTACGCCTTGTACGCTCAAAAGACGAATTTTATCTTATGGAGTCTCCTGCTGTTGGTGTGACACATAAAATACATATCACCGAGGCAACATTACTCGCCCGTCGGGCAAAAATTGCACCAGGTGTGGGGATAGCTCAAGCCAAAATGCTTGCAAAAACAACTGCAAAGTATCCTATAATAAGGGTTGAGGTTAAGCTTTTACGATGCATAGCGGTATCATTGGCGATACTCTGGATAACGTTATTCTAGGCAAATTACCTAAACGAATAATTCTTGGGTTTGTGAATAACCGTGCATTCAACGGCAGTACAACGTTAAACCCATTCAACTTTAATAATCATTCGATACATTTCCTGTCTCTATACGTCGATGGTCAACAAATACCTAGCAAACCTCTTCAACCGTCGTTTGGCGGCAACGAAAACTGGGTAGACAGTTATTACACACTCTTTGGCGGTACCGGTATACACTTTCAGAATGAGGGTCTAGATATTACCAGGGGTGACTATCCAAAAGGTTACTGTGTGTATGTCTTTCATTTGACACCAAACTTATCAGCAAGTTGCTTCGGCCATTGGAATCTCGTAAGACACGGCAGTGTAAGGGTCGAAGTACGGTTTGCAGTGGCATTGACATCTACATTAAATTGTGTGGTATACGCCGAGTATGATAATGTAATAGAAATAGATTCCAC
>CAWWDW010000105.1:0-17323 GCA_963942595.1 Cylloceria caligata | reverse complement strand
ACCTGTTGCCATGTTCCTGGCAGTAGAGTGATTTCACGCTCATAAAATTTTTGTTCTTTGCTGGCAAAAAACTGATCCAAGTGACTTTTGACCTCCTCATTTGAAATAAACGTTTTACCGTCTAAAAAATTTTGTAGAGACCGGAACAGATGATAATCTGAAGGTGCCAGGTCTGGAGAGTATGGTGGGTGTGGCAGTATATCCCATCCAAACTCTAAAATTTTTTTCCGAGTGGTCAAACTTGTATGTGGTCTCGCATTATCTTGTTGGAACAATATACCTTTCCTATTGACCAATTGTGGCCTTTTTTCTGTAAGTGAATCATTCAATTTGTCCAACTGATAACAGTACACTTCAGAATTGATCGTTCTGTTGCTCGGTAGAAGCTCAAAATAAACGATTCCTTTAAAATCCCACCAAACAGATAGTGTTATGCCGGTACCGGGTAATTAGATTATTCGGTATTCGGTATAATATTAAAAAGTTATTATTTTTTGGGATCGTTTGCCGATAAGGAGATGGATCTTGAGTTATCGATGAAAACGCGAATTTATATAAATGGAAGTATTTATTATAGGCAACGGTAACTTTCCGTTGTCTATCTAAAAGTTAATAAATGAGTGTACAATAATTCGTTGTTTCGAGTACTTGACGAGGAACCAACCGTTTTCTGTTGACTCTAATTTAATTCTGATTTTAGTAAAGCAGTTAGCAACTGCGTTTGCTAAAATCCCTTAGTTGGCAGCTTTAGCTTTAGCCAATCGTAGATCGCCTAGCGAGTCGCCTCATGCTGCGTCGGCGTCTACCTCGCATCCTGTCTTGTATGACAGCTATCTTTTAGAATTTCATATCTAGCTATGTCAGCTAAGGAATATTCCTGAGAATACTTGAAGTGGAATATTCCGCGACATAACAATAGCATAACCTTTTTTTGATGTATATTGGCTTTCGAAGTGCTTTAAGCCGGTTCATCTTTTCTACTCCAAGATCTTTTGCGCTTAACATTGTTGTAGACAACCCATTTCTCGTCCCAAGTGATGATACGCTTAAAAAATGGATCATTTTCTTGGCGTTTGAGAAGCAAATCACAAACTTCAATGCGACGGCACAAATTTTTTTCCGTAAGAAGATGAGAAACCCATATGTCGAGCTTTGAGGTTAAACCTAGCCGTTTCAAATGATCATGAACGGTCGAATTCGATAAATTTAATCTCTCAGCGATCTCACGAGTTGTTATTTGCCGGTTTGCATCAATTAATGCCTTTATTGTGTCTTCATCAGCTTCAACTGGTCTTCCAGAACGTGGTGCATCTTCGAGATCAAAATTGCTGGATCGAAATTTTGCAAACCAGTTTTGGCACTGGCGCTTACTTAACACATCTTTCCTATACATAACGGATAATTTTTTCCTTACTTGAACAGAATTTTTTCCTTTTTTATAGTAAATAAGTAAATCATGCCGACAATGCTGTTTTTCACTTTCCATATTTAAAAAGGTATCAATCAAAAACTACTGTGCAGAATCAATTGAATTTTTTCACAAGCAAGCCTTGTTATAACAGCTGTCAAAATACATATGATTATGCGGCTTACGTGTGAAGTTGGTTGTGAAAAAATACAATTAAGTCCTCTGTTGGGAAAAAACGAAATTACTATCCGAACGACCCAATAAATTATTTCACCGTACAATTTTTATTTGCACGCGAAGTACACCAGACCGGCTCGGCTTTGCTGTAGTCTTGGTGAATGGCAAAGGGGAATGGTCAGTCAGAGGTATCTCGCAGAAAATTTCGAACACGATATTAGTGAAGCGAGAATAAAATAATCCACTTTATTAAGGAACTTGACATTAATCGAGAGCCAAGTCACCACTCGCGGAAGCACGGTCGTGCAGCGACAAATGGTAACGTGCTGGATTCCCGTCAATTCAATTTCTTCAAATGGTTATAGCTGCTTAGATAAGATTTTAAAATCCAATGGAAATGGCGCTCTCACGAATTAACCTACGTTAATTTGAATTTGAGATAATTTCTTTTCTGCTTCTGTGTTTTCTGTTATTTGAGTGCATGGACGTGACTGGATAAGTTCTAGTACATAGCTGTCCTATTCTTTTCATTTTCGATGTTAATTCGCAACCCACTTTTGTGTTCTTACGATCCCATACCATCTCGTTTACTTTACTTCGCTAATTTTCGGTTGCTGCTCGATTATCAATTCCACGATTATTTATTTTATTGGTTCAGGGCTTTTCTTTTTCAATTGCATGCTTTTTTAACTTTTCTTTTATATTGGAATTATGGGTGACCGTCACAGAACTCCTCGAGTATTTACAAGTGGTTTCCAGAAGGGGAAAGTGCACGCGGAACATGAAAAGAAAACCGAAGAAACTTTACCTAAAACACCCAAATTTACTAATTATTTTATTACTTCGAGCGAACAAAAAGTTTCACGAGATCCTAAAAATGCAATAGGAGATTCAATATTAGATGAAGATTTGGCATATACTATCTAAGATAATCCAACTGGTGCACCAGGCAAAACCACAGAATCTTTGAAAACTTGTGAACACAATCAAATGCAAGTGGAATTCTGTGGTTCCAAAAACGACGATAGTCTTTGGCCTAACTCTATTAAAGAAGAGATTAGCAGATATTGGGCGGATAAAGGTTCCACCAAACTCTAAAATTGTGATAAAGTATCGTCGCAGAATTCAGTTCTACAAAATCAGTCGCGAGATGATTTAAATTTTGTTCGGAAATGTTCAAAGAATATGTTCACATGCCGCAATCTAAATCAAGAGACCGTCAACCGATTTTGGCTTTGTTTTTCTCCAACTACTGGTAAAGTATCTTGTTATGCGTGTAAATTAATGTCCACTCAAAGTACGAAACGTGGGGAACGCTTTTTCGACCGGAAGCATGCATCTGATCGTCTATCCGAGCATGAGATTTCAAAGACTCACTTGGAATCGGTAACGAGTCTAGCGTAACGACAAAAGTCACAGGACGCATCGATCCAGAACTAGCAATACAAGAAGCAGAGTAAGTTCAATATTGGCGGAAAATACTCAGAATTATCGTCAGTACTATTAAATCCATTGCTAAACGTAGATTAGCCTTCCGAGGTGATGATGAAATTATTGGCTCACCGAAAAATGGAAATTTCCTCAGTATTCTTGAATTACTAGCGGAGTATGAACCTCTTCTCGCAATTCATAGTAAAGAACATGCAAACAAGGGGAGTGGTCATGTCAATTACCTTTCGTCTACGATTTGTGAAGAACTGATCGGTTCCATGGGTGATAAAGTTCTCAATTAAATAAGAACAAGAATTAAAGAATCAAAGTATTACTCAGTGTCAGTGGACTCCACGCCTGACAAATCTCATACTGTTGGAAAATCAGCTGGCGCACGGCGATCGATAATCGTCGTGCGCCTACCTGTTGCGCTGCTTTGCTACGCGGTGTTCGGTTGAGTCGAAGACAGCCGAAGCATGGGCTTCGCGAAGCCGAGGATGTGCCTCATTGGCACGCCGCGTCAAGCGAGAGGGTGTCTCTCTCGCTTGACTTCGGTTTCGCTCACCGGCTGTCTCGCTCAACTGACTCCAGCGCCCAACGAAACTTTCATACTCGCAGCCATCTTGAAAATTCGGCACTTTTGCGACACAGATCCCTTCGGACAGCACGCGCATCTTTGAACTTCTCGGACCTTTTCCACCAACCTTCTACATCGGCATCGCTCAACAACACTCACCAGGACTCATTGCTCAAGGTAAGAATGCTCTGGCACAATTATGCGTAATTCAATACCAGTGCGGAGAAAATATGGTACATCAGCACTTGGCCTCACTCTTGGCGTGCGCTGCAGCACATGCTGCACCACGTTTTGCATCAATTCTTTTGCCAGATAATTAATACAATTATGCTGGTGTTTATATTCACTGTGCTTTCCTCCCGGAAATCTGCTGGGAAAGCACAGTGACTATCCTTGCTCATTTCGTGCATCCTCATTCTATGTTGTATTGTGCTACGCAGTACTGACTGCGTAGCTGGTTTCACACACAGGCTTAGCACTCAAGCAAGGTTATTGCAAATGCTCTCATTAATTCACTGCAGCCACTTTGCAATACACTGCTGAGTGGTTGCAGTGAATTACACACAAACATTTTCGCACTCAATGGTAACAGCGTGTCGTGCTGCGTAGCTCTCGCTACGTTGCACGCACCGCTGTCTCAAGCTCAATCACACTCAGCACACAAGTAATATAATTGTGTGCTGCTCACATTCAAATTCAAAATCAATTTGTTCATTTATTATTATAATTTGTACCTTTTTTTTCTAAATAGATATTTTTTACTGATTTTCTAAATTAAATTATATTGGCATTATTTTCAAGTTTAGTGTCCACGCATTTTGTATTAAAATTGTACTGTGTCCCACGTTTTTTTGGAAGGTAAAATAAACCACTTCCTCACCATAACATCTATGTGTCTGGTTTTATTTTCCTCTTGCTTTAAGTGAGTACTCATCCTGTTTCAATAATTTCACAGATCAGTCAAACCGGACGGATTCTCAAACACATACTGATCAACTGACTATAGTTGTTCGATATATAGAAAAATCGATGCCGAAGGAAACATTTCTGACCTTTTTACCAAACTGTGGCCATACTAGTGAAGCCACAGCGAACGCTGTACTTAGATTTTTAGGCGACCATCGCATTGGCCTTCTTTCTTGTCGCGGCCCGTCATACAATAATAACGCAAATATTTGTAGCAGATACAAAGGGATGCAAGCTCTAATTTTGGAGATAAATAATTTATCGGTGTTTGTACGATGTTGTGGTCATTCTCTTAATTTAGTTGGAAAGGTAGCTGCTAACTCTTGCATATCAGTTGTTTAATTCTTTCATTATGTTCAGAATGTATATGCATTTTTTACAGCAAGTGTAGAGCGATACAGAATTCTGGCTGAAATATTATCAGAGAAACAAACAGGTAGTTGTACGTTTTGAAGAAGCTTAGCGATACTTCCTGGTTTTATCGAGCTGAATCTAAGAAAGCCATTATCGATGGCTATTCCTAAATCAAAGTAGCTCTAATCAGCATATCTTCTAATAAGGAGCAAAAAAATATCGTGAGAAACGAAGCAACGAACCTTTTGAAGAAGATGAGTACCCTCAAAACCGCTCTATTTGCCATCTTTCGGAATAATATTTTGGAGCGATTTAATACTATGAACAAGATGTTGCAGGACCCGAAAGTGGTTTTGGAATCTGCAATGCGTGCTTTAGAATCATTGAAGTTATTTATTGAATCCAAAAGAGACGAGTTTGATAAAAATTAAGAAGTTGCTCGAATAATATCAAACACGGATCAGTACGTACAATCACGCACCAGAATAAGAAATGTGAGGCTGCATCCGCTCAATTATATAAAAGCGCAAGCTGCTAACCTATCACGAAAAGAGAATATTAAAGTGTCAGGATTTATCCCAGTGATCGATCAGCTATGTGTTTCTCTAACTGAAAGACTGCATATGGTGCTATACGTTCGCGATTTTGATTTCTTAATCACTTAGAGGAGATGGAAGCTGCAAATTTGTACGCTGCAGCAGAAGAATTGGTAAAAGTTTACAAAGACGATTTAGAACCTAGTCTTGGTAATGAGTTGGTCGAATATATATCATTCGTCGATTTATGCAAAGAGGACTGTAAAAAAACCAATCTACGGAGTCGTTCTATTATAAAATTCTTGAAAATCAAAATTTCAGAACTACATTCCCAAACATTGAAATTACGAGTACATTGAGAATTTACTTATTGTTAGTATTGCTGGTGTTGAACTGCACTGGAGAGCTCTCATTTTCCATAATGAAGATTATAAAAAATAGGTTACGAACTACGATGAGATATAAGCGCCTGTCAAAGTTATCCGTACTCAGCATTGAAAATGATTTACTCCGGGAGCTGGATTTCACCGAAATCATTAATGAATTTTCGTCGAAAAAAGCTCACAAAGTTCCATTGGCCTAACGATATAATTAAAAATTTTTTATTTCTTGTATTTTACGATTTCTGCATATGTTCGCTGAAAGGATTTTATTTGTCTCGCACTAAATTATTCATATACTGTAAAAAAGAAAATTGTTTATATAGTTAAAAAAACAATTAGAGGCTACCCACTTCTTCTTTGCCCTAGGGCCTCTACACCTTTAATCCGGCCCTGGAGGCTCGAGATCTTTCCTCCGGTCGATAAGAGTCATCGAGCACACGTGACCAACTCAGAATCGAGGGTAGCGCCTCTCGCGGAAAAAATACACATTATAGCTAGCGCCGCTTGTGGCAAGTGTGTCAACCAAGGCATCCAGCGAAAGGTAACAGTTATCGGTATTGCAGGATGTAAGGATTTCAGTGACGGGCCATGGTACATGTGGGCCCTGGTCGCCCTGATTGATCCTCCAACCAGAGCTGCCAGAAAGCGGCCGCAGCAGCACGACGCACACAAGCGCACGCCCGTGTACGTGTGACCGCCCGAGCTCGTATAGCATCGGACAATAGAAGGAGACAGATATATGACTGTCTGTCTTTTTCCGGCTGCTCGCGCTGCTACTGCTGCTAGTGCTCGGGCTGTCGGGCGATACATTTAACTGTGACTGAGACGAGCGCGTCACGTATGTTAATTTGCGGTCGATGATAATTCGAATCCACGCAGTGACATTTTTTTTTTTCAGTAATTATTGCATTTTACGATTAATTAATTATTGTTATTTTATATTTCACATAATTTTGCTATTTCTTGTTTTATTACGTATGTGATACGGGCCATGTTATACCTTATAAAAACCGTATCAGTACTATTGCTGCAAAGAATGGACTATAAAATGTAATGGTTGCTTAAAAAATTTGACACAACGAGAACTCGAACTGTCATCGGCCGCGGATGAGAGATATAACACGCACGCTAGTAGAAGGGGCCCGTTATAGAAAAACAGGGCGTGGTTGTCTGGCGCCAGGGGCGTGTCTAGACAAGCCTCGCCCTCTCCCCACTACTACCCCTCCCCTGCTGCTTCTTCATTGGTTGTTCCAGGGGGCGTGTCTACCCCCACTACCCCACCCCCGTTCCTGATTGGTCCCCACCACCACCCCTGCCCCCGTCCCTGATTTGTCCCCACCAGTCCCCACCCCCGGTCCACCTATCCTGGTGTTCTGATTGGTGCAGCGTCGTAGCGCTATCTGCCGGATTTTGACCCGTACTCAATTGCCGATACGCCATCTAATGTCGGTAAATGTGTTACCGACGGATGGTAAAGAAGATTAGATGTCGGCAGTCGGTCAAGCAGAAAATTACCGATACGTCATATACAGTCAGTGGTCGTGTTACCGACTGATGGTAAAGAAGATGGAATGTTGGCAGCCGGTCCAGCAAAAAAATTACCGATACGCCATCTACTATCGGTAATCGTGTTACCGATCGTCGGTAAAGAAGATTGAATGTCGATAGTCGGTCCAGTATAAAATTAATTACCGATGCGTTATCTACTGTCGGTGATCGTGTTACCGACTGGTGGTAAAGAAGATTGAATGTTGACAGTCGGTCTAGCAGAAAATGTATTGGTGATCGGTAAAGCGGATCGGTTGTCAACCGTTGGTATGTAGCCGACCATCGCTACAGCTAATTTGGGACTTACGGAAGATAAGAAGATTGGGTCTCGCGGTAAATATTATTCTGCACCAAACCATCAACCGGTTTCCCCCCCCAGTCGTCGATAACCGAGACCCCTTCACGTAGCTTTTTTTTTAAATTTTTGTTAATTGAAAAATTTAATAATTTAAACGACGATTAACAACAACGGTAAATGAAAATACTCGTTATTTTTAGTTTCATAAAAAACTGTTTTATTTTACCATTCTCGTCCAACAAACATGTATTGTTCATCCGTAATTTTCAATAGCATCCGTGGCAGTCACGGCGAGCTGGTGGTTGACCGTCAATTTGTGTTTTTGTACCCGATTTTTTGTAATGTACATAGCATGGCATGTACGAGGAGACCTCACGGTCAACTTTGAGCTCCTCCGGTAGTTTGTCGTACAGAATTTCTATTTTTCCACCCCAATGTTTCAATAGCAGCGGCTTCGGTATGTAGGCGAGCTCAGCTTTGGCAAGTCTCGGGGATCCTTGCAGCAGTCGATCATGAGTATACTACCAATAGTATTCATTGTGGAAAGAGAGGCAAAGATACTTTCACAATGACGTTTCCTTTTCAACTAAGTTTTTTTCACAGCTGTTACCATTAGATACAGTAGCGGACAAAAGTTTAAGACGATGAATTACAATTTGGTTCATAGATCTGTCATACAAGTACTAACGTTTCTTTCGGCTTGTTGTTTTTTTACAATACATGTGTACGTTTGACCTTCATAATGTAGAAGTCTCGGTCGTCAAATGTAAACAATATAGATTATACAATTTTTTTTTCTTCCAACCATCTGTAAACAGCGGACATTAGTTTAAGACGATCTGTCGAACAAGATACCCGTAGTCGATCCACGCAATAATTTGATATATTAATACTGTAAATAGTTTGTGGTGTATTATCCAGTGTCTTAAGTTTAATTACGTACGAAAAGAGTATGGGTAAAGCCCGTAATTTGTCATCAACTGAACGAAAACTAATCGTGTCTCTACGGAAGCAAAATGAGACATTTTCTTCAATTACAACTCAAATGAATCGATCAGAAACTTCTTGAAAGCAAGCGTGGTACAAGTTTGTGAAGACTGGGGACTATTTTGATCGACCAAAAAGCGGTAGACCGCGGAAAACCACGCCAACGCTGGATCGTCGGATTCATCGATTAAGCGAGAGAGATCGTTTTCGTTCAGCAGTCGATATCAGAGCTGAAATATCCAGTAATAATAATGCACAAATTAGTGTAAGAACTGTCCGAAGACGATTAGACGAATTCAATTTGAAAGCACGAAAGCCACGGAAGAAGCCGATGCTCAGTAAAAAGAATAAAAAATTACGACTGCAATTTGCTGAGGCTCATTGGCATTCGACAAGTGAGGATTGGCAAAATGTGCTATTTTCGGATGAATCCAAATTCAACCGAATTTGTTCTGACGGGATACTGTATGTAAGACGTCGAATTGGCGAAGATTTAAATCCTCGATGTGTTTTACCGACAGTTAAGCATGGAGGTGGAAACGTAATGGTGTGGGCATGTTTTTCTCGCAATGGTCCTGGACCAATACGCCGAATTAATGGAATCATGGACCGTTTTCAATACTTGGATATATTGAAAAATACTATGTTACCGTATGCCTACGAAAATATGGGTGATAATTTTATTTATCAACAAGATAATGACCCAAAGCATACGGCTCGGGTAGTGAAAAGTTTTTTTCAAGATGAAAAAATCACTTTATTACCGTGGCCGTCGCAGTCGCCGGATTTAAATCCAATTGAAAACTTATGGTGTACCATAAAAAAAAGGGTTCAAAGAAATAAACCAAAAAATTTTGACGATTTGTACTCTTTGGTTGAAAAAACGTGGAATGAAACAACTGTGGACGACTGCAAAAAATTAATTGATTCAATGCCTCAAAGATGTGCTGATGTGATGAAAAATAATGGACTGTGGACAAAGTATTGAAGGGAGGAAAATATCTGTATATTTTCTACCAAAAAATATTTTTTTACGTATAGTCTTAAACTTTTGTCCCCGAAGATATCAAACAAATTTATGTTTTCTTTGTTTATTGTATCTAATGTTGTTACGCGCAAAATTGAATTTATGTAATAAATATATGAATTAATGATTAATTAGCTAATACAAAAAAAAATCCACTGACAAGGAAAGGTACTTTGGTGTCCCTCTCCGATTTTAATGCAACTCACGTATGTTGTAGAGCAGGGGTCTCCAAACTACAACCCGCGGGCCACATTCGGCCCGCGGACAGATTTTGGACTATTTCACTTTCTACCACCGGCAACAATGATATTATGGTTTTGGCCCTCGGAACTTACTGGAGTAATCAGTATGGCCCTAAGGCTGGAAAGTTTGGAGACCCCTGTTGTAGAGCATCGAAAACTAAAACACACGAATTTTTTTTTATCGGCGGAAAAACATTTTTAAGGGGTGAGATCGCCCTTCAAAATTTACATGTCGACGGGTGATTTTGCAGTTTCACCCAGAAGGCGTCAACCGATTTTAATGAAACTAAAACCAAAATACTCCTCATTGAAGACAATCAAAATTCCACGCTAAGTTGAAGAAAAAAATTCATTTGCAGGGGTGAACAACCCCCTGATTTTTCAAATTTCCACCCTACACAAAAAACTAATCAACCAAATTAAACAGAACATGTACCATTTGGAAGGGCAAGTTAAAATAAAGTTGACGTATTTTTGCACATTCACAGGAAAATGGGTTTACGGGGGTAAACTACCCCTTATCCATTAGTACGTATATTTGTGCATACATTTTTGTTTCTCGTTATTTAAATGTCCGAATTGATTCAAAACATTCCTGTTAGCCGAAGTCAAGGGGGGGAACTTTGCACGATGCTTTATTTATTATTAAGGGGGTGACCGGCTGGTACTTACAAGTAGAATGGTCCATTCACGAGTTTCGCGTTATTTACTGAAAAAAATAGCTTGTTTAAATACAGAATACTGGGGAATGTTGCTGGGGTTGAGTGGTTATATGGCATATATGTATGGTTGTATTTCGAAACAGCGGCAATCAGCTGAGGACATAGGCGAGAAATAACAAATACCCGGTTTCGGCATGCGCATTTATTTGACTGTCGTCCTTTTTACGTCCCATGTTAACGCTCTCCCCACTCTCCATTCTCTCACATTTATTCTTACCGCCTTGCGCATCTACATACACCACAGTATATATTATAATATTTCATTCCTTTTACAATTCATCAACGTGCAATGTGCACGTCATAATTTGCAGCAATCATGGTTCGTAAGTCGTGCAGAAATGATACTCTTCAAAAAAATGTTGCAAGCATAAAGACTTCTTGCACCATGAGCATCTGATGATGGCCACATTATTACAACCTAGTACTTCACAGTGTGCTTGAGACGATTGACCGAAACCAAAACTCACTGGATTGTCGAATTCGTTTGGCTTATCGGTTATATAATTACTTTTGAACCATGCATATTTGAAAAGATTTATATATCTCGGTGATGAAAGTTGATTGTGTGCGAGAGATTGCAGTTTGATTATGTTGTTTCTCAAGTGCGAATTAATATCAAAATTAAGTAATAATACACTGTCGGAAAAATGTCGTACAAAATTTTTCCATATTCGGAAACCAAAAACGTCGAGTGGTTGGATTTTCCCTGTGGTGCCTTCAGGTATTATCTTTGTGATTATTTTTTTGCCCCGAGGTGTTGCATTTAGAACAACTTCTGGGCAGTGTCCACTCCACGAGTCTATCAACAATACGCTGTCACGGCCGGTGTTGGGGAAGAATACTTTTTCCAACCAAATTTTGAAGTGCTCTATACATAGGATGATATTGGTTATCGAAATAGTATAATTCATCATATGTTCAATATTTTCTGGCAATCATTTTTGTCCATACCTGAAGTCATTTTTCCGGATTTCGTTGCTGTTAAAAATACGTTTTCTGGCCTGAATAAATTTTTTTCCACGATTGGGCCGAACTCACCCTTTCCCTCTTTTAGAACGATAAAAAAGGGTGACAATAATTTTCCATCTGCATTTATGGTTGGCTGGATAGTGTAGCTGTGAGTTGTAGATGATACGGATTGTACTACACATTGCACTTGTTTAGTTCCTTCAGTCGTCAGAGTCCTGCCAGAGTGGATTTCCAGTTGAAAACCGCTCTGATCTGAATTATTATGTTTTCCGGTCCATATGTTTGAATATATGGTTTAATTTCATTTACGAAGTTTTCTGCATTCATCCTTAAAACTGGTTCGTCTTCTATAGTCTTTCGTGTTACGAATTTATTAATTTTCCTGGACACAATACGATGTGATTTCTTGAACTTCCGAAGCCAATTATGAGAAGCTTTAAAACGAATGTCTTCGTGACCTATCTCTTTTTGAGCTTGTAGAGCCCACTTTTGAAGGTCGATATCATGAACAATGAAACCAGCATCTACTGCGGCTTGTATGTTTTTCAAAGTATATTCAGAGATTTGAGCTAATTTCTCCTTGTAGGTCCCACCTTTGTTCATTTGATTTGCCCAGCGTTTTAATTGTCGTACAGATTTGACTTTTTTGAATTTCTGACTCACGGTATTGACACTGTAATTTTTCTTCTTACCGGATCTCCAGTATTCGATTGCTTTGCGTTTGTAATCGTAGCTTATGTCTTCTTCGTCTTTAGAACAAGTATCAGAATCCACTGGACCTTCATCATGTTGCCAAAGAGTGTCCTCGACAGGGTTAACATCATATTGCTTGAATGGCTCTTGAAAATCTAGCGATTGTTCCTCGATAATTTCAACTCCGTTATAATCGTCCATGCAGTCGACCAGAACTTTTTCGAAATTCTGCTTTACCTCGATTTCTGCATTGTTAATCGGAGTTTCGGGAATATTCATGGCTTGAAATGTAGCCAAAAGAAGTTTAATGACGTTGATTGGATTCACTTTCATGGTCTATTGATTTTTTTTTGTCAGAAATTATAACTGACGCACTGGCACTCCGTTCAAATGAGCAACTGAAGATCGCTGTATGTATGGCGGCTTTTATATTTGAAAGACTTGTTGTTGAACCACATGCGATATCAGCAGATAATACGAAGTCCCAGATAGCCGCCTATGTAGAAAACACCTCTTACTGCGTCGAAAGTATTTTTATCATATTGGCGTATGATTAGATTACTCAAAAAAATAAGATCATATTCATTTCGTTGGAATAACTGACAAAGTTCTATAGATGGAACGATTATTGCATCATCGACTTATTCCGAAATTTGCGCCGAATCGAAATACTATCTAATCGAAAGGTCGATGACATATGGCGATAAATTATTGATAAGCACAAAATCAGCACAAAGAGTAAACGCAAGCAGCTCTTTAACATGTAAATAACGAGAAACAAGAATGTACGCACAAATATACGTACTAATGGATAAGGGGTAGTCTACCCCCGTAAACTCATTTTCCTGTGAATGTGCAAAAATACGTCAACTTTATTTTAACTTGCCCTTCCAAATGGTACATGTTCTGTTTAATTTGGTTGATTAGTTTTTTGTGTAGGGTTGAAATTTGAAATATCAGGGGGTTGTTCACCCCTGCAAATGAATTTTTTTCTTCAACTTAGCGTGGAATTTTGATTGTCTTCAATGAGGAGTATTTTGGTTTTTGTTTTATTAAAATCGGTTGACGCCTTCTGGGTGAAACTGCAAAATCACCCCTCGACATGCTATTTTTGAAGGGCGATTTCACCCCGTAAAAATGTTTTTCCGCCGATAAAAAAAAATACGTGTCTTTTAGTTTTCGATGCTCTACAACATACGTGAGTTTCATCAAAATCTGAGGGGGACACCAAACTGACCTTCTTGTAAGTACCTGCCGGTCGCCCTTTTAATAATAAATAAAGCATCATGCGAAGTTCCCCCCCTTGACTTCGGCTAACAGGAATGTTTTGAATCAATTCGGACATTTAAATAACGAGAAACAAAAATGTATGCACAAATATACGTACTAATGGATGAGGGGTAGTTTACCCCCGTAAACTCATTTTCCTGTGAATGTGCAAAAATACGTCAACTTTATTTTAACTTGCCCTTCCAAATGGTACATGTTCTGTTTAATTTGGTTGATTAGTTTTTTGTGTAAGGTGGAAATTTGAAAAATCAGGGGGTTGTTCACCCCTGCAAATGAATTTTTTTCTTCAACTTAGCGTGGAATTTTGATTGTCTTCAGTGAGGAGTATTTTGGTTCTTGTTTTATTAAAATCGGTTGACGCCTTCTAGGTGAAACTGCAAAATCACCCCTCGACATGCTATTTTTGAAGGGCGATTTCACCCCTTAAAAATGTTTTTCCCCCGATAAAAAAAATACGTGTCTTTTAGTTTTCGATGCTCTACAACATACGTGAGTTGCATTAAAATCGGAGGGGGACACCAATGTACCTTTCCTTGTGAGTCAATTCTTTTCATGAAAAAATCAACGATTACTTTTTTTTTCCTCTCCGTCTTAAACTTTTGTCCGCTACTGTATATACATCTCGCGTCAATGGCCAGCATAGTTAAATATGAAAATGTGTATGGTGGGAGTACTTTCGAATAATAAGACAGGAAATTCAAAGTTTCGAATTTATTCATACGAATTTCAAAATGGTTCTGCACACGTTTGTATATACGTGTTTTTATTATTATTTCACGAAATTATACAAATAAATCCGCATATAATATCGTTCTGTACACGCTTGTATATACGTGATTTTATTATCATTTTACAAAATTATATAAATAAAGCCATATATTTTTTATCGTTTTTACACATATACATATATACAATAATATTCATAAAGAATAAAAATAATTTACAACGCTGTACAGATAAATGTACGTATTTACACACACACACACACACACACACACACACACACACACACACACACACACACACACACACACACACACACACACACACACACACACACACACACACACACACACACACACACACACACACACACACACGCGCGCGCGGTATCTATATGTACATAAAACACACACGCACACACACACATACATAATACGCACACCGACACATACATACATAAATAACCACACACACACGCACGCAGAGGCGAGCTCATTCTATTTACATGTTGATACATATTTACATATTTACAAAAGTTTATATTACAAATAGATGTTACTAGCCATCATCAGCATCGTTATCTTTAAAACCAAACGGTAGTGATAACCGGTGTGTAATATGGCGACGTTTACGACATACGACACGACAAGTTTTGTACATTGTACGGGTGATGACGTTGTGGAGGGGCGTTCTTTGAATTGAATTAAATTTTAAATTAAACACTGTGTTACTAAACGATGGTAAATCCGATTTTATGAGTTCACTTATTGAATTAAAATTAATTGTTTCCGAGTTTTTATAATTCAAACTTATCCCCTTCACTTTACAAACAGTGTCCACCACTGTTTCAGGATCCTCGGTAGTCGTAACCGTATAACCATAAAATTTCGGGCCACTGGAGACGAACGAGTTGATATAAGCGTTCGGCGCCACCGATATCAACTCGTTGGTCATGTCACCGAGGAGATTACCTACCGAGGGTTCCCAAGCATCATCACCAGTACTCACGTAAATAACAGAGTCCGTGTCGTAATACAAAACCCGTCTGTCCAATAGCTCGAGGTAGCTATAAAGTTTCAGACGGGCCAAGGCCATTGTAAATGCAGCTATAACCACACTAGTTAAGGGGCTAGGGGTAATAGCGTCCTCGCGAGATATCCAATTTAAATATAGCAAATCGTCGTTAACCGGTAGCAGGCGTTGAATTTCTTTCTCATTGTCGTACAAATACAACAATAGCTTCTCGCGAGTTTTAATTATTTCCGTGCGCGTCAGGTTATCCCGCTGACCGAACTTACCCCAGAACGAATTTAAGCAAAGCTTAGCAACTGAGCGTAAGCCCTGATTACGCGTAATGTTGTTAGCGTTTAGCCGGATACCCTCCACACGCTCGTAATAATCTATATATTCCTCGCGAGACGCTTCGTCGATACAGTGCTCGGGCCAACCGCTCGCCTCCTGTTTAATTTTCAAAAATGTATTTACATAAGAGGCAAACAGTCCACCCTCGCGTGTAACGGGATTGTACATTGTTGTTTTGTACGCCCAGATCATCGAAATTTTTAAAATTTCATAGCCCATATCTATTGCCTTCCGCACCTCATCCGTCACCCAGGTACCAATGAAAGCCCGGTCGTCAGGGTTCTCATGAATGCACGAGGCTTGAACCATAGACTCTGTACACTTACGGCACAGAGCAAATAGCAGTCTCTCGTGCATTCGAACAGGTAGCACGGGGTGAAAGAGGTGGCGCGGAGGCAATACGGTACACTCGACCAAACCGTTGACCGTTACACCGAGAGCATCGAGTGAACCCCCCAACAAATCGTCGCACTCGGTACCGATATATATTTTTGGGTGCCCCACCGGGAAGCGACCTGTCTTACATATATACGGATACAGCGAGCAGATATCGATGTACGATATCTTCTCCCCTGGTGCGACATCGTAGAAGGTGACGATATTCCAATTCGTAACCATGCGAACGAATTTTTAAACTCATTGCCACAGTACGCTCATATCGAGTGTCCATACTCTCGTTACCAGCGTGAGACTTTCTCGCGCGATCGTTTGGAAAACACTCACGGCATCCATGCCAGTAACAACCATGGTATTGATAAACAATACGACGATTGTTTACCTCCATATAACCGTCGACACGCGGCCCTTCGGGTAGCTTATGTTCACGGGTGCGACCCGCGTGAATAAGCGTATGACCGAGCTCATGCTCGACCCATAATAGCCAGTCGACGGCCTGCTGTGAGTGATTTTCCGCACGCATATAACCACCGGCAGGTATGAGACCAATTGTATCGGGTCTTAGAAAATTACGACGGTACACGACCGAGCAAGCCGATGCTATCGTAGTGGCCTCGGTGAATGGGCATGTATTACCTACGGATAAAAAAATTTTCCGAAATTCAAAGCAAGCTCGACGGAGTATGTCAACATCCATCTTGCAATACTTAAAAATTTATTTTTCAAAATCAAATGTTACGGCTTTATCGACTTGCTCAGCGTACCATTCGTAAAATTCCGCGCGGTCTGGTTTACTCATTGTGTCGGGCGAGTAATACGTAGCTGCGGGGAGAACACCGTTATAGCCTCGTGCATCTTCAGTGTTGAAGAGGTGCGGGAAATAACCCTTGGCCAGTTGCTCGCTAAACCCAAAGGCTTTGGGTAGTGCACTGAGTCGCATATGAAAATAATTTATGCTGTCTATAAAAGTCGTGCGGCCCACTCGCATTGAAACTATTGAATTACCGGTCAAAATTATACTGGGTGTGGGCATATCCGTGGAACGTTCTACGATACTTCGCAATACAAATTGGCTGTCAAATGCCTTGGCGTTGTGTGCAACACACACTATATTGCGAAATTTCGTAGAAGGTCGCACGGCCAAATCTACAAATTCATCTACTGGATTATTTTTGAATAAAAACTCTCGTACACCGCACCACGAGCAAGTGCTCAAGGGTAGATGCTCTCCCGC
>CAWWDW010000104.1:0-16172 GCA_963942595.1 Cylloceria caligata | reverse complement strand
CGGGGTAATGCTAGTTCAAATAGAGTCGACACCAAAACAGCGATCGGGAAGCCTCGGACTCGGGATCGAGCTCTGACGTCACGGTCAACGGTATTCCCAAGAAGAATGCTCCGGTTTCCAAGGAAGTAGGGTGACTCGAATGAAGAGGAACGAAAAATAGAACACCTAATTGGCTCGTACGAACAACTTGAGGGGAATGTAACCATCAGAAGGAATCCGTGCACGGGGATGGATATAAAAGGAAGGGACCCTACCACCGCTCCACAGAACAATCGAACGATTAGCAGAAGCGAAGATAAAGTGATTACCAGTGCGAAATTAATACAGTTTAAAAAAAAAAAAAAAAAAAAAAAAAAAAAAAAAAAAAAAAAAATATGGCTCGATACATCGAAAACCTGGTGGAATATTTGATCCCTGGGGAGCCGAACACCGCAGAGGTGATAAGGGTGGACAGCCCAAGCCGTTTCTATATTTGGAGAGGAGACGAAGAGCATCGGCGGGAGGCATTCCTGCGAAGCGTGGCGGAGACCCCACGGGACCACCGTCAAGTCCACGCCATTCTGGAGGAGGAAGCATATCCCGGGAGAGCGGTGCTTTTCTTACTGGTGGACGAAGAAGACCCACGGAAGCACTCGTTCTTCCGGGGTACGGTTATGAGGAGAAGGAGCGATGGGAGATACTGGATCTGGTTGGGCGACCTCGCTCGGAGAATAGCGGTGAACATGGACACGCTCTATACCCCGCCGCCACTTTATTTGGGGGAGCCTTATTTTGCCGTCGCCTGTGGCATGGATCGACTGAGTCCGAAGGGGGCCGAATGGTCAAAAAAGGCCACGGATCGGTTCATCGAGTTGACCACATCGGAGACCATCGATCTGTATGTGGATGAACTGGATCCGACGGTCGAGGCCATCTGGGTGGATATACACGTGACTGCCAACAACGAAGGATATGATGTCGGAGAGACGTTGATTCAGATGGGCGAAGCGAGGACGAGCGAGAGGAACCCAAAGTACGATTTTGGCAGCGACGGAGGGTTCTTTGGAAAACATTTTCGAGAGGAACGACGAAGAGAGAGACGGGAGGCGACCGAGGGCGGTCCGACAATGACAGTTGGTGAAGAACGGGATTCTACGGAGGAGTCGGGATACGAGACAGAGGACGAATGGTCGGAGACGGACGCTGGGCGTGAGGAAGAGGACGAGGAAGTAATGCAATGGTTGGCGACACCAGAACCAGACGAGGCGACAGAAATGGCCTTGATTGAATGGGGAGTGTTGGAAGGAAACGAGACTGACGAGACGGACGGAGACGAGGACAAAGAAAATGACAGCGATGGACAATAAAAAAAAAAATAATAATAATAATAAAATAAATAAAATAAAATAAAAAAGATAACATGCTCGTGTTGAAATTCATTTGTGTTTTGTTTTTAAAATAAGAGAGCGTTTTGTTTAGCTATAAGTAGAATATAGGAAACCGACTAGAATTTAATATTAGCAATAAGAAATTGTGCTGTCCTAGTTGATAAGCAGAAGCCAGGAAAAGTCGGTCGAGGAAACAAGGCGCCAAAAGAGAGAACTTGGTAGGTATAAAAGAAAAATAATAATGAATAATAATAATAAACATAATAGAAGTGAATAGGCATTTAGCTGGTAGGGAATTTTGGAAGAAGTTGCGTCGGCAGCTTCTTCAAAAAGGGGGGATAATGTGGCATATTCACACATATCATCGTAGGTACTCATGAAATGATTAGCGACGAGATAGCACGAAATACATTAAACGAACACGGCTAGAGCATCGATCGTTATTCAAGCGACTAGGGGAACCCAAAAGTATACTCAAGTCATATAAAAACACCTCAGCGAAAGACTCGGTACACAAGTACCGAGGCTGGCGGGCCATAGGCCATTGCCTCGAGATAGAAAAACTCGAGCTATCTCCGAAATTCCCTCGCTGACCCGAACAGCAGGTCGACAGCAGGCAGCGACCAACGGATTTCGCCAAGCGGTGAGGGGAAGGCGGAGAGCGGGGCAACAGCGCACCGCGTCAGCCAAGGAAGGCGTTAGATTCAAAAATTATGATGAAAAATGTACAGAGGGGACTGAGGTAAGGGGAGGCATATAAAAGGCCGGTGCGGGGACAGAGGGGCTCTCTTGTCTTTTAGGCAGTTTAGTAAAGCTTAACAGGGTATAGATTGTGAGAGAATTTGTCGATTGAAAGCTAATGAGTGCATAGAAATATCTGCGAACAGTGTGTAGCATTACATGATTACTCATTAGGACGTTAAACGGGATAATCTAGTGGATTTATAGATAAATTAATACATAGAATTCGGTAGCTGATAAGTATTAATAATCTAGAATAGTGCATAGAAATAAGAAAACCGGTTATATAAGTATAAATTGAACAGTGCGGTCTTTAAACGAGCGAAAGTCCAGGGACCGAATCCGTTGTGCGAGTGGAAGTGAGAAAGAGCGAGCACAGAATAAGAGCGAAAGGGAAAGAATTATAAACAGAGTTCATACACTCTGTACACTGAGAATCTGAGGTGTGTGTGTGGGAAGTGAAACACCGAAGCGTAGCGACGCAACCGGAGCCCGAGCACCGAAATTCCGCGAATTGCTGTGCAAATAAGTGGAAATCATAATAACTAAAATCGAGGGAACTCCCTGATTTTCGAGACCGAAAGATCGAATTAAGAAATACAGAGATAGGATAATTGTAATTAAAGATAGAATAAGTCGTATAAAACATAGGAAGGATAAGTACGCGCGAATGAGTGAAAGACGGGTGACTGACAAAGAATTGTAAATATGGTTTATACACCCTATAAAAAGAGTGAATGTGAAGCGTAAGAGCTACGGATGTAAAATATCTGTGCACCAAGCGTACGACAACACTACGGTGCAAGAGAAATAGGAAGCATACGAGAATTCCGTGGGAGGTAAACATTAAACCAAGTATAATCGTCGAAATAATCGCTGAAATTCCGAAATTAGACGAACATCATATAAGAATCGAGTGCCCGAAATTAAAAAAGTGCCGTTTTCACGAAATTGTTTTTCCTGGAATAAAAGCCTATTGTCAACCACTAAGAAGTCTAAATTAATTAGTCCTGTGATCGAGCCCGAATTCCCACGAAAAATAAAAATATATGCTAACGTGAAAAATTACCGTTACAGTACATGACGGGTCTGACATTTACATCGCCATCGCAAAATATTTCCCTAGGTCTTGCTTTTGTGCTGTGTGATCGTGTGCGGCCATTTTCTTGGTTATTCGTAATCATTATATCGCTGCAGTATATGCAGAGAGATAAAGAGAGAAAGAGCGTATTAAAGGAATATATATAAAAGCGCGCCGCATTGAAAAATCTCTAGTTAATTATCTGATTTACTGTGGTTACTACTACTCTGGCAGCACAATCATGGTCAGAGTGGTTAAGCGCTCATTGATAAGAAAATTGATATAGTTTATGTTGAAGCGTAGACCGTCGTTGAGTTCGCGGCGGGGGAGAAGAAATTTACAGATCACCCTATGGGAACTTCCGACACAAGCGGTTGTTCATAAAATTCGTGGTATGCTGTGCGAGTGTCATCAGCGTGATTTAGTAATCCATACTCAATGAAAGACGTAAGTAATATACTGCGTTATTTACTTTTATTTTCTTTCCTTTATTTCATAAGATTTTTATATAGTTCGACGGTATGAAGAAGAAGAAATGGGATCCGACACCTATGATTTCGATAAGGAGGGTAGAACCGATTTAGATGCTCATAGCAGGGACAACAATGGTGACAGCACCGCAGGGAGTCGTTGGATAAATTTTACCCAGCCGTTCTGCGGGTATAAACCAACAAACGTTCTTTTCATGGTCGGTCCTGCGCGAGAACCAGATGGAGCCGTCGCAGGTCCATCGCGACAATACTGTTCAAGCGATGATACCAGTAGCAATTCAAACAACGAGGAGGAGGCGGAGGAGGAGGAGGAGGAGGAAGAACCGGTAGATTCAAGTAAGCTTTTAATAATACCATTACGCTGACAAAAATTTTTAAAATTACGGGGATAATAATAGTAAAATGAAAAAACAGGGTACGAGTCGGACCTAAACGTTTTTCGCTTTGCACAATTCACTGTGCCGAGACCGCCGACAATCGAGTTGGTTTACGAAATGCGTCGGCGTTTCCAGGATGCAGTCGACAGATTTGAGGACGAGAAGCAAATATAAGTTTGTAATTCTTACGTTACACAATTTATATACTGTGCCGTAAATTTTACACTCTAACGCACCACGTTACCTATAGCTGGCCCAAGCTATTTTTCCTTCCTTTAATTTACTCTTTCGAGATAGGCGCCGGAAGGAAAAATAACGAGATG
The DNA here is from genome assembly GCA_963942595.1 of Cylloceria caligata. Taxonomy (NCBI): domain Eukaryota; kingdom Metazoa; phylum Arthropoda; class Insecta; order Hymenoptera; family Ichneumonidae; genus Cylloceria; species Cylloceria caligata. The sequence goes on along the minus strand of CAWWDW010000104.1, from coordinate 11,792 downwards.
TTCGGCCACACTCAACCCGGGCTGCCTACAGCTGTTCAAGGCAGAGTGGGTGGTTCGGATTGTCAAGGCGGTTATAATTTCTCACAATCCATAAACTTTAAAACAGAACAATAGGATAAAGTCACGAAATAACATAAATAACAAATAAATAAAATTAAGAGATAAAACCAATAAATATAATGAAATCGACCAATAAAATCAGTGGATAAAATTAATAAATAAATTCAATAACCAATTAAAACAACACAAAACAATAAGACTAACAATAAGTCAAAGGATAAAACCAATAAAAATAAAATCAATAACCAATAAATAGAGTCAAGGAATGAAACAAATAAATAATATAAATAAAGTAGAATCCATAAATAAAATCAATGAATAAAACAGACCCCACTTCAAATACGGGATTTACAAAAGCCACTAAGGTAGTTCGCTTATTTGATCAAAATGACCATAGATTCGTCAACAAGAGAAACAAAGAAAAATATGAATAAAATATCCCGTAAAATTAACGCTTTAACAATTCATCCACCTAATTATTCTGGCAGATTATGTTATCCCGACATTCGCCCCGCCTCTCATTCTCTCTCATACGCTATTTATATCCAAACGGTTGCAGGAAACGATCAAAACACGACCAGGCAAAGTTAGACAATAGGTCGCCTCAAAATTTCGCTAGCAATACGGCCTACACCGAGCTAGTCCCACATATCTCCAACAACTATAACAACGGGACGTCTGAAGGTCACGTACGCGACGCTGTTACTCTTTCGAGTCTTCTAACTCGCAAATCGCATGAAGGCAAAGCCGAGAATAAATTCGGGACGCAATAATCGATGAAAAGCACTAGTTATATCCCATAAAGAAAAGAAAGAAACCATAAATAAATAACCGATGTGAAAAATAGTAATTACCATAAAAAGAAACAATAATAATAATAATAGAAATAATAAAAGCAGCGAGCAGTTTGACAAATCGAGATACGCTTCGGACCGTACTAGTCCCTTGCGACCAAGAATAAAAGCTCTGAGGTCCTGCCAGCATGCGTGCCCATGAACTATGATCCCCTCTTAACGAGCCGTACTCGATTAATTGGGGGAACCGGTGTCGGTCGATGACCGCGACTAACGCCTCAGCTGGACGATGTATAAATTAGCGACAGATAATACCAACGGTGCATAGCCCAGTTCAGCAGATGAACCCCATGAGATATATAAATTTTCGCCGGTAGACGATATCTGGAGATAGAAATCAACGTATCGTTCGGAAAGACACGTCGAGCGGGAGAGCGATATATCCTGACCGAGAAAGATGTGAAATATCGGCCGTCGTAAAATGCCGAATCCCGAAGCCTGCAGTTGCTGGATGTGTTACTCTCCTCCTCGTACTCTCTCTCCGTTCCTCGGTCATACAAATCGAAATATATAAAAAAAAGGAAAAAAAAATAAAAATAAAAATAATTAAATAAAGTACGCCAACTATCCTCTACAGCCCTGTGAGATCACGTTGGCAGCCGTCGAGCGAGGAGGACGCAGCCCGAATATTCCGCCACGTTATAAGACATAGTATAAAGCTAGCGACAAACAAAAAATTTAATTAAACGAAATAAAAATTCTAATAAATGGTTTAATTATGCTTGCAGGTGGACAGACTGGCGATGGAAGGATTGCTATAAGGGGATGTGATATTTTGCCTCCTGGTGAACGCTTCGGTATCGACACTGAGCTGAGCCGATATTGTCCACGCTTTAGGATGCAGGGTCGACAGACAGATTTTTATTTTCGTCAGCCACTGGACGGTATCAATCATCTGACTTGGTTCGAGGGCGGTGTACGAGATGTTCTCACACGTCTCACAGAATCGTGCGAAGGACATGATTATGTCGGTATGACTCGGAGCGCGCCGTCTTTCGCGCAAGGGTCGTTCCTGACGATATATGACGACTTATTAAGAGTGTAGCTCAGAGCGTGAGCGAATTTCGAATTGACACTGGTAAAGGGTGGTTAAATTTTAAGGGCCGATGTTGATTTTGAATAAAACACAAATTATTTAGGAAATTATTGTCAATTCTTTTTATTATGATAATATGGTATGGTTCAATTATGTATGGAACAAAATATCGGCCAAATGGCCGCCGCGATCTCGGCGGCACACCTCCATCCGTTGGTCCAAATTTTCGATGACGCTTAGGCATAATTGAGGTTCTATGCCGTTAATGTGCCGAATTATCTCATCCTTTAGCTCTTGAATTGTTGCTGGCTTATCGACGTACACCTTTTCTTTCAAATAACCCCAAAGAAAGAAGTCCAACGGTGTCAAATCACATGATCTTGGCGGCCAATTGACATCGCCACCACGTGAGATAACACGGCCATTGAATTTGTCGCGCAAAAGAGCCATTGTTTCGTTAGCTGTGTGGCAAGTGGCACCGTCCTGTTGAAACCACATATCGCCCACATCCATATCTTCTAATTCGGGCCATAAAAAGTTCGTCATCATCTCACGATAGCGAACACCATTCACAGTAACTGCCTAACCGGCCTCATTTTGGAAAAAATACGGCCCGATGATGCTGCCAGCTCATAAACCGCACCAAATAGTCACTCTTTGTGGGTGCATTGGTTTTTCGACAATCACTCTTGGATTATGATTCGCCCAAATGCGGCAATTCTGCTTATTGACGAATCCACTGAGGTGAAAATGTGCCTCATCACTGAAGATGATTTTCTTCGAAAATTGATCATCCACTGTTGCCATTTCTTGCCACCATTCTGACCATTGACGACGTTTGGAATGGTCAAGAGGCTTTAGTTCTTGAGTCAATTGCACCTTATAAGCGTGTAAATGCAAGTCTTTCTGCATAATGTTCATCAACGACGAGCGTGAGAGGTGCAATTGTTGGGCACGACGACGAGCTGAGGTGGACGGCTCTTCAGCCACACTATCGCGAACAGCAGCAATATTTTCTGCAGTACGAGCTGTACGAGCATGCACTGGTGTTTTAAAATCTCCTACAGACCCGGTTTGCTCAAATTTTTGCACGATTTTTCCGATTGTATGCACATTTGGACGATTAAATTGACCGAAAAAATCACGAAGTGCACGATATGCATTTTGATTTGATCGCCCATTTTCATAATAAGCCTGAATAACTTTAACGCGTTGCTCGATTGTGTATCTTTCCATGGTTCAAATTGAGTTAGTCTGAAATTGACAAATGTCAAATGAAATGCAGAAAAAAACTTGACGTTTAGGTGTGGTTCACATTCACCATCGGCCCTTACAATTTAACCACCCTTTACATGCAGAATGACGACATGTATAGTAGAAGGCGTCGGATGCGCCGGTGTGGGCACCGGGCTTACACACGAGGCTATAGCAAGAAAATCAATTTTATGCATAAGTAATAGCGATAATTTGTGTCTACAACGATCTTTTGTCACAACCCGAGCGCATGCTAAACGCGGTCAAATACGTATGGGCGAGCTACATAGACGATGGTGTCAAGTTCGAAACGGGCTTCGAGGAGCGCAATATACAGCAGCGATAGAGCTTACGCGTAATGCAGGGGTAATGACACCATCTAGAGGGTGCGATGTGCGCGAGATTCAGCTCTTTCAGGTGTACTTGGCTCACGAGGGTATAGCGATTGTTGTTTATGAATTTCTCACCTTCGGAAAACGCGTACCGGCTCTGTACGATAGGCGAAAATACGTACGCTCTGCAATAGGTAAAATTAATCATTCACTCTTTATTCTCTATTACGAACGCTCTCATCATTACCAGCCAATATTAAACCTCGCTGGTGCGCTAAGTAGTCGGGGGTTCTGCACAGAGTGTAATTCCAAGTATAATCGAGTACTCGAGCATCGCTGTAGCTATGAATGTGCTCGATGTAAATCCACTTTTTGCAACGGCAATAAAGACTCTGAGCCTGAGTATTGCACAGACTGTAATCGTTCGTTCTTTGGTGTTTTTTGCCTTGTTCATCACAAGGGTGAGGGCTCCGCGGTTATTACGTCTCGTAAATATTGACGGTACAACGTCTGTAAAGCATTGAAAATCTGTAGACGCTGCTCGCGTATGATTAAAACCACACGTAAAAAGATGCATGTATGTGGTATATCGTTTTGTATGGCATGCAGGCAAACTCGACCGACTACGCATGCGTGTTTTATAGCACCTCTTAAGAAACCAGAGACGCCAAAGGGAGGAAAAAAGACAAGCATTCCACGGGATTTTTGTTTTAGGATTTTGAGACGCAACAACACGAAGAATTGCACGATGATAAATCGACACGAATTCACGAGCCGAATTTATCTGTTACAAAATGCGTATGTATGACATGTCTGGATATCACAGATATAGTGTAACGGTATTTTACGTGTTCATCACCCTTAAAGGGTTTTAGTTCGAACTCGAGCAGGGAGGAAATTAATATCGGCTTCAGTATTAGGTAAAAGTATGATTTATTAGACACATTAGACAGATAAATAATTTGTATGATAATTAAATATACTCCTTTTTAGTTTTGGTGATTATGCACCTTACAAAAAACTTGACCCGGGCTTACGCATGCCGTTATAATCGTGTCCGTACGAAGAGGGAGAATTTATATTGAATTATTGAAATATTAGTTATATGGTAGCATAGTTTGTACACAAGGAAAGAGTCTGCTGGGCTTGCCATCGTTAATATATCTATATCGGCTCTGTTATTATTCTTCGCTTTCGGAGGTAGCCTATTCTATATCTATATTGAGTGGACTGTAGTGGGGACGGAGCCCTCGCTCGAGCTCTCCTGGCTGTTAGCGCGGTGCATCCTTGGTGCATCGGCGCATCGGAAATGCGAAAGGAGCGGCTCTAGCTAATTTTTAGGGTGTTTTTTAAGTCCCTATGGATTTAATATATTTTTTATCCATACCACTGGGTTTGTTTTCGATGGGAGATCTTGTCGGCTTGGATGCTGGGCTGCTTGGACGGCTGGTGGCTCAGTAGTTGGCCTTGGGAGATATCCGTCTTAGCTGGCTCGGAGGTAGCAGGCCTGGTCCTTGGAGTGGTGCAGTTGAAGATGCTTCTCCTTGGGTTGGCTAGGTGGTCTTCCTTTGGTAGATTCCGGATGTTAGCGAAAGTCTGTGAACAGAATGCTCTCCGACTGTGGTATGTCTTGTCCTTTTATACCGACTTCCCCGCTCTTCTTCCTAGTTCTGCCGGTATAGCAGGGTATTACTATATCTGCTAGTCATCCTGTAGCCCATCTCCTGTAGCCCATTTGTCCCGTTAATCTCCTCTCCTTGGCTATAGTGATTTAGCGTGTTTCTTTTACGTAGATTGTTCTTCATACGTTCCTTAAGACTATATTCTTACTGCTTGGCAGTATAACTATAGCTTGAGTAACGGTAGTTTATCGCTAGTCTTCATAAGTGTGGGTACAGTATGGTATGGAGTCTTGTGTTTGTATGTGTAGATATATTTCTGGCTAGTTACTCTGGTTGTGTAATTAAGTATAAGACGAATTTGTCGTCTCAATAGATATCGATTGTGCTGACTGTGGTAAACATGAATTCATGTTTATCAATGATCCTATTGGGAAGTTTGTGGAATTGGCATTATCGCAAAAATTAAAAAAGACCATCTGTATTGCTCATAATGCGACTTTGACGCGCAATTTATTCTACGGTATTTAATCGAAATGCGAAAAAAACACAGTTGCCCTCTCCGATTATGAATGGTACGAAGATTGTTTCGATGAAGATTGTCGATGTCGTTTTTCTCGATAGTCTAAACTATTTACCCATGGGTCTTAGCGCTTTACCTAAGATCTTTGGTTTCGCTGATGAGGTGGCAAAAGGTACATTTCCGCATTTATCCAACACATCGGAATATCGGAATTACACAGGTCCTCTGCCGGCTCTGCATTTTTACTCACCCGATACCATGTTCTCGACGGATCGCGAGCGATCTTTAAAATGGTATGAGGAAGAATCGAGTCGCGTCGATTATAAATTTCAAAGTTTAGAATTACATGATTCGTAAAATTTGCACATAGAGATGTATGCATAGTGAAATAAAAATATTGCTTTATTTGTGAGAAATATGAAAACTATCGTTATTTAATTTACATACGGTGTAAACATCAGCTAGTACAGGCGCGCCGCGCTTCATCAGCTCAACAAGGCCGCGAAAATAGCTGATGCCGCTGCCGCCGTCGCGGTAAAGCTCATTTATGGTAAGAGTCAGCTGATTGATTCTGATAGACACTCATCGATATGGATACGCGTTGGAAACATCCATGGACAGCCGTGATAAGCGGTCCTACGGGTTGTGGTAAAACACATTTTGTCAAAAAATTTTTTGAATACCAGCACGAAATGACGGATGTCCCGTTCGAGCGTATACTTTTTATTACTCAGAGTGGCAGTCAGGGTATTCAGAGTACGGTGATAAAATTGAATTTTGCGAGGGTTTACCGCAAGCAGCAGACTACTCGAATGATACACGACCTAAACTTGTGGTCATTGACGATCTAATGCGCGAGGCATCGAACAATACCGTAGTCGATCTCTTCACTAAGGGTAGCCATCATAAAAATCTTAGTGTCATATTCATCACGCAAAATCTCTTCCATCAGGGTCACGGGCAGCGCGATATCTCCTTAAACGCTAACTATATCGTTGTCCTCAAAAAGCCGGGAAATCGCGCGCAAATTCAGCATTTAGCCCATCAGGGATGTCTTGAGAATCCGCGATTTTACTACTACTACTACTACTACTACTACTACTACTACTACTACTACTACTACTACTACTACTACTACTACTACTACTACTACTACTACTACTACTACTACTACTACTACTACTACTACTACTACTACTACTACTACTACTACTACTACTACTACTACTACTACTACTACTACTACTACTACTACTACTACTACTACTACTACTACTACTACTCCTCCTCCTCCTCCTCCTCCTCCTCCTCCTCCTCCTCCTCCTCCTCCTCCTCCTCCTCCTCCTCCTCCTCCTCCTCCTCCTCCTCCTCCTCCTCCTCCTCCTCCTCTTCCTCTTCTTCTTCCTCCTCCTCCTCCTTCTCCTCCTCCTTCTCCTCCTCCTCCTCCTCCTCCTCCTCCTCCTCCTCCTCCTCCTCCTCCTCCTCCTCTTCCTCTTCTTCCTCCTCCTCCTCCTCCTCCTCCTCCTCCTCCTCCTCCTCCTCCTCCTCCTCCTCCTCCTCCTCCTCCTCCTCCTCCTCCTCCTCCTCCTCCTCCTCCTCCTCCTCCTCCCATGTGGGGTTGCTGGTCCCCCATTGGGCGCCTCCCCGGGTGGCGGATAGGGGAGAGCCTGTCAGATATGGCAGGTATCAGGGAAATAAAAATAAAACATAAATACCTGGGGCGGACCAAAACCAGTTGCAACAATGAATAATAGACATTCAGTGTCAAAAAAACAACATACCCCAGGTGAGCAGCCCTAGCAAGGGAAATCTCACTGCCAGTTCCTATCGGGTGATAGCCCCGGTGGCCGGCACTGGCCCTACGGATTTTGGGGAGGGTCAATCACGCGTCAAAAAGAACATGGAGATGGAAAGTGTCCTGGAGGCAAGCGCGAGCTCAGGACGCGCCAAGAAAATGGACCACACTCGTATCGAAACAGCGAAGACGCCGAGTGGAAGCGAGGTAAATCCGTTTGCCGGTGGAAGCCGAACTCCTCGCACGCCTCCGGAAAACATGGTGAAGCTGTCACGAAAGAGGATTGGGTCCTTCCAAGAGGCAAAAGTGAATGGTCTAGCGGAGGTAACAAGCTCGAGCACGGGGACACCTGCATGTTCGGAAGTGCGAAGCGAGGCCCCGATAGTCGCAACGAAGGGGCTGCGTACGGAGAAGGAAACATCCAGGCGTGAGACATCTGTCAAACCCGGCGCCACCGCGGTCGCTCGGGCGCGCGCAGAGTCCTCTCGGGAATGCACAGCGTCCTCTCGGGCCAACGGCCATGAGTATGAGGAGGAAGAAGAGAAGCACCTCAGCACCCTCTTAGAAACGATTCAGTCGATGAGGTCCTTCTGCTAGAAGTTCAAAACATGCAGAAGACTGTTACAGAAGGCCTGGAAAGGGCGGAAGATCTCATTGACCTGGCAAGTCGAAGCCGGAAAGGATGGAAGCGAGCACGGGAGTCTACGCGTGCTCTGTTGACTACCCAAATGGTAACCCGACTCCGAAAAGAAAGCGGCATGCCGAGGCGACACCGAGCCCTGATGGGCAGGCTGCTCGTAACCGAAGTCGAAGAAGCCGAAGGAGATCGAAGAAGGCTGGATTAAGGTGGGAAATCGCCGCGCCGAAACCCTGAAGCCTCCCCGCAATGACGACGCTGATGAAAAACGCAGTGGACGCATCGATACCAACAATAAGGCTGTCACGAGGCCGAAGCTACCGAGAGTACGCCCGGAGGCTATGTTAATCCGACCAGTCAAGGGCAAAAACTACGCAGAAGTTCTTAAAGCTGTCCGTAAAAAGGTCAAACCGGACGAGCTAGGCGTCACGATTAAGGCCATCAGGGAGACGAAGAGTGGCAATGTCCTCGTGGAACTGGGCGCCACTGGCGGAAATAAAAATGCTTTCGGGAACGCGCTCCAGGCTGCTGTCGGCGAAGAGGGTGACGTGTGCCAGCTTGCTCCCAGAGCGAGCATCGAGATCCGCGACCTAGACGCAGCTGTGGAAATCGAGGACATAAATGAGGCCGTCGAAAGCGCCCTAGATGAGGATGCAGGAAGCGGCTTGAAGATAAATCTATCGAAAACGTCCCTACGAGGGAGCCGAATCGCCTTCGTCGAAATGGCTGCCATGGCTGCGGCAAAAATGGTGAAGGCTGGCCGCATTAAAATTGGATGGGTCAACTGTCGCGTCCGACAGCACCTAAGGATTAATCGCTGCTACCGGTGCCATGGCTTTGGACACCAGGCTGTGGAATGCAAATCGGTTGACCGCGGGAAGATGTGCTGGAAATGCGGGATGGGAGGCCACAAGGCAGCGCACTGCGAAAGCAGTCCTCGCTGTTACCTCTGCGCAGAAAGGACAGATAAGTGCAGTGTGGACCACGTCCCGGGCATAAACCGATGCAAGGTGTACCAGGAGGCCGCCCGCGGCAAGAACACCGGTTCGCGATGGCGGTGATATTGCAGGGAAACCTGAGCCGCTGCAAGCTGGCCCAGAATCTCCTGACTCAGCAGGCATTTGAGAGAAACGTTGGCCTGGCGATCATCTCAGAGCAATACAGCGTTCCAGAAGCACGAGGATGGTTCTCAGACGAGTCCAACACCGTGGCTATATGGGTAAGAAACCCAAACGCTTTCCCTGTGGCGAACCTGGGAAACGGGGAGGGCTACATATGGATCACCAGCAACGAAGTGACCTACGTGAGCTGCTAACTCTCTCCAAATGAGGGTATCGCCACCTTCCGACGAAAGCTTGCGGCCATAGAAGATTCCTGCCGGACTATCGGGGGGGAGTTTTTAGTCGCCGGCGACTTCAACGCCAAGTCCCACGAATGGGGCATGGACCGGTCTGATACGCGGGGGAATGAGATGGCTGAGATGATATCCAGACTTGACCCGACTGCTTTAAATCAAGGGAATACGACCACGTTCAGGAGATGTGGCTATCGAGGAACGATCATCGATATCACGCTCGCAAGTCCAAAAGTAGCAACGCGCGTTGCCCGATGGCAGGTTCTGGAAGACTTCACAGCTAGTGACCATCAGCAAATCAGCTATATTATTAGCCCCGCGGCTAGGCCGACCACAGCCGAGCAACGACAGCTGGGCAACAGAGGCTGAAACGTGGCAAGGCTCGACGTTGAAGCGCTTCTCAGCACCCTATCTCGGGAGTCCTCTCCGCTCACAGAAGCTGCGGATGCCCCGACTTGCAGACAAGAAGCCGAAGACCTCGTCGCACGAACGATGAAACTCATCGAGAAGGGATGCGCGGCTGCAATGCCGAAGAAGCAACGTAGGCGGCGCGGGAACCCAGCGTACTGGTGGACCGATGGAATTGCAGAACTGCGGAGAAAGTGCTTTAAAGCAAGACGCAAGGCCCAAAGGGCACGAAGGAGGAATGACGCCGGAAGGGAAACTGACAACGCTACATATAAGGCCGCAAAAAAGGAGCTGACGATCGCGGTTAAACGCAGGAAATCCGCGTGCTGGAAAGAGCTATGTAAGGAGGTCGACGCCGACGTCTGGGGGCGAGGCTACCAGATAGTGACGCGCAAGCTTGGACGGCTAGGACCAGAAGGACCGAAGGACCCACAAACTATGGACGAGATCGTCAGTGCTCTGTTCCCAGAGCATCAGCCATGTGAAAGGGGGGAAACCATTACACCAGAGTGCATTCCACTTTTCACACTCGAAGAACTGAGTAAGGTGGTGAAGACGCTAGGGAACAGAAAGGCGCCAGGCCCTGATCTCGTACCAAACGAGGTTATAAGGGCGGTAGCCGGAAAACACCCGTTCCTGCTATTAAATATGTACAATGCGTGCCTCAAAGCGGGAACCTTCAGCGTCAGATGGAAAAAGCAGCGCCTCGTGCTATTGGACAAAGGAAAGGGACCATCTACCACCAGCTCGTCGTACCGCCCGCTGTGTATGCTCGACACAACGGGTAAGACACTCGAGAAGCTGATACGTGGCAGACTCCGAGTGGCCATCGATCGGGCGGGAGGACTCTCCGACTCCCAGCACGGCTTCCGAGAGAAAAGGTCTACCGTGGGGGCTATCGAGGAAGTAGTTAAAGTAGCGAACAGAGCGTGGGCGGGAAACCACAGAACGCGTAGCGTATGTGTACTGCTCACACTTGATGTCAGGAACGCCTCCAGCTCAATCAGGTGGGCCGACATCGTGGTGGCGCTGAGAGATAGATTCGGGGTACCGAGATATCTGCTAAACGTCATAGAGGACTACCTAGATAATAGGAAGCTCCTCTATGATACTACAGAGGGCCCCCGAAGCAAAACCCTAACTGCAGGAGTTGCCCAAGGATCCGCTCTCGGTCCGGATCTGTGGAATGCGGTCTACGACGGTATACTGAACATTGAACCGCCGGAAGGCACCAAACTGGTCGGATTTGCTGACGACATCGCCGTCACTGTATGTGCGAGGAATGAGGAGGAGGCAAGAAGACGGGTCAGCCAGGTCACGAGGAGAGTGGGTGACTGGCTACGAGACCACAGTCTGGCTTTGGCAGCCAGCAAGACGGAAATGGTGGTACTCACGAGGCCGAGAAATTTTGAGAACCCGTTCCATGCCGAAGTTTGTGGGTCGGACATTGTCGCAGCCAGACACGTCAAGTACTTGGGCATGCAGCTTGACGTGAAACTCACGTACTGGGTGCATATACAGAGGGCGGCGGATAAAGCAGCAACAACAGTGGCCATGCTCAGTCTGCTTATGCCGAACGTGCTCGGTCCAAAAAGCAGTAAACGGCGTATCATGATGGGGATAATACACTCTATCATGCTCCACGGAGCTGAAGTCTGGGCTGGCGCACTAGTCATCGAAAAATATCGGAAAAAGGTCGCATCGGTTCAACGAAGGGGAGCGCTGAGGATATCATCTGCGTACCGTACGGTTTCTGAGGCAGCAGTTCTTATGGTAGCGAGCGTTATACCGATTGATCTGCTTGCCAAGGAGAGACAGCGGATATACGAAAGAAGAGCCGAAGTGGACCGCGAAAGGGTCCGTCGTACTGAGAGAACAGCAGTTCTGCAAGAATGGGAGGATCGCTGGCAACAAACCAGT
>CAWWDW010000103.1:15000-28536 GCA_963942595.1 Cylloceria caligata | reverse complement strand
TACGAGTGGAATTAAAATTTAATTTTTTCGTCGAAAACCAAGATTCTGATCGGTCTACGAGTGGAGAAAATTCTTTCTTATCTCGTCAAAGTCCGAGATTCCGATCGGTCTACGAGTGGAATTAAAATTTAATTTTTTCGTCGAAAACCAAGATTCTGATCGGTCTACGAGTGGAGAAAATTTTTTCTCATTTCGTCAAAGTCCGAGATTCCGATCGGTCTACGAGTGGAATTAAAATTTAATTTTTTCGTCGAAAACCAAGATTCCGATCGGTCTACGAGTGGAGAAAATTTTTTCTCATTTCGTCAAAGTCGAGATTCCGATCGGTCTACGAGTGGAATTAAAATTTAATTTTTTCGTCGAAAACCAAGATTCCGATCGGTCTACGAGTGGAATAAAAATTTAATTTTTTCGTCAAAGTCCGAGATTCCGATCGGTCTACGAGTGGAATAAAAATTTAATTTTTTCGTCAAAGTCCGAGATTCCGATCGGTCTACGAGTGGAATAAAAATTTAATTTTTTCGTCGAAAACCAAGATTCCGATCGGTCTACGAGTGGAATTAAAATTTAATTTTTTCGTCGAAAACCAAAGATTCTGATCGGTCTACGAGTGGAGAAAATTTTTTCTCATTTCGTCAAAGTCCGAGATTCCGATCGGTCTACGAGTGGAATTAAAATTTAATTTTTTCGTCGAAAACCAAGATTCCGATCGGTCTACGAGTGGAGAAAATTTTTTCTCATTTCGTCAAAGTCCGAGATTCCGATCGGTCTACGAGTGGAATAAAAATTTAATTTTTTCGTCGAAAACCAAGATTCCGATCGGTCTACGAGTGGAATAAAAATTTAATTTTTTCGTCAAAGTCCGAGATTCCGATCGGTCTACGAGTGGAATAAAAATTTAATTTTTTCGTCGTAAACCAAGATTCCGATCGGTCTACGAGTGGAGAAAATTTTTTCTTATTTCGTCAAAGTCCGAGATTCCGATCGGTCTACGAGTGGAATAAAAATTTAATTTTTTCGTCGAAAACCAAGATTCCGATCGGTCTACGAGTGGAATTAAAATTTAATTTTTTCGTCGAAAACCAAGATTCTGATCGGTCTACGAGTGGAGAAAATTTTTTCTCATTTCGTCAAAGTCCGAGATTCCGATCGGTCTACGAGTGGAATAAAAATTTAATTTTTTCGTCAAAGTCCGAGATTCCGATCGGTCTACGAGTGGAATTAAATTTATTTTTTTCGTCGAAAACCAAGATTCTGATCGGTCTACGAGTGGAGAAAATTTTTTCTCATTTCGTCAAAGTCCGAGATTCCGATCGGTCTACGAGTGGAATAAAAATTTAATTTTTTCGTCGAAAACCAAGATTCCGATCGGTCTACGAGTGGAATAAAAATTTAATTTTTTCGTCGTAAACCAAGATTCTGATCGGTCTACGAGTGGAGAAAATTTTTTCTCATTTCGTCAAAGTCCGAGATTCCGATCGGTCTACGAGTGGAATTAAAATTTAATTTTTTCGTCGAAAACCAAGATTCCGATCGGTCTACGAGTGGAGAAAATTTTTTCTCATTTCGTCAAAGTCCGAGATTCCGATCGGTCTACGAGTGGAATAAAAATTTAATTTTTTCGTCGAAAACCAAGATTCCGATCGGTCTACGAGTGGAATAAAAATTTAATTTTTTCGTCAAAGTCCGAGATTCCGATCGGTCTACGAGTGGAATAAAAATTTAATTTTTTCGTCGAAAACCAAGATTCCGATCGGTCTACGAGTGGAGAAAATTTTTTCTCATTTCGTCAAAGTCCGAGATTCCGATCGGTCTACGAGTGGAATAAAAATTTAATTTTTTCGTCGAAAACCAAGATTCCGATCGGTCTACGAGTGGAGAAAATTTTTTCTCATTTCGTCAAAGTCCGAGATTCCGATCGGTCTACGAGTGGAATTAAAATTTAATTTTTTCGTCGAAAACCAAGATTCCGATCGGTCTACGAGTGGAATAAAAATTTAATTTTTTCGTCAAAGTCCGAGATTCCGATCGGTCTACGAGTGGAATAAAAATTTAATTTTTTCGTCGAAAACCAAGATTCCGATCGGTCTACGAGTGGAATTAAAATTTAATTTTTTCGTCGAAAACCAAGATTCTGATCGGTCTACGAGTGGAGAAAATTTTTTCTCATTTCGTCAAAGTCCGAGATTCCGATCGGTCTACGAGTGGAATTAAAATTTAATTTTTTCGTCGAAAACCAAGATTCCGATCGGTCTACGAGTGGAGAAAATTTTTTCTCATTTCGTCAAAGTCCGAGATTCCGATCGGTCTACGAGTGGAATAAAAATTTAATTTTTTCGTCGAAAACCAAGATTCCGATCGGTCTACGAGTGGAATAAAAATTTAATTTTTTCGTCAAAGTCCGAGATTCCGATCGGTCTACGAGTGGAATAAAAATTTAATTTTTTCGTCGTAAACCAAGATTCCGATCGGTCTACGAGTGGAGAAAATTTTTTCTTATTTCGTCAAAGTCCGAGATTCCGATCGGTCTACGAGTGGAATAAAAATTTAATTTTTTCGTCGAAAACCAAGATTCCGATCGGTCTACGAGTGGAGAAAATTTTTTTTCATTTCGTCAAAGTCCGAGATTCCGATCGGTCTACGAGTGGAATTAAAATTTAATTTTTTCGTCGAAAACCAAGATTCCGATCGGTCTACGAGTGGAGAAAATTTTTTCTCATTTCGTCAAAGTCCGAGATTCCGATCGGTCTACGAGTGGAATTAAAATTTAATTTTTTCGTCGAAAACCAAGATTCCGATCGGTCTACGAGTGGAATAAAAATTTAATTTTTTCGTCAAAGTCCGAGATTCCGATCGGTCTACGAGTGGAATAAAAATTTAATTTTTTCGTCGAAAACCAAGATTCCGATCGGTCTACGAGTGGAATTAAAATTTAATTTTTTCGTCGAAAACCAAGATTCTGATCGGTCTACGAGTGGAGAAAATTTTTTCTCATTTCGTCAAAGTCCGAGATTCCGATCGGTCTACGAGTGGAATTAAAATTTAATTTTTTCGTCGAAAACCAAGATTCCGATCGGTCTACGAGTGGAGAAAATTTTTTCTCATTTCGTCAAAGTCCGAGATTCCGATCGGTCTACGAGTGGAATAAAAATTTAATTTTTTCGTCGAAAACCAAGATTCCGATCGGTCTACGAGTGGAATAAAAATTTAATTTTTTCGTCAAAGTCCGAGATTCCGATCGGTCTACGAGTGGAATAAAAATTTAATTTTTTCGTCGTAAACCAAGATTCCGATCGGTCTACGAGTGGAGAAAATTTTTTCTTATTTCGTCAAAGTCCGAGATTCCGATCGGTCTACGAGTGGAATAAAAATTTAATTTTTTCGTCGAAAACCAAGATTCCGATCGGTCTACGAGTGGAATTAAAATTTAATTTTTTCGTCGAAAACCAAGATTCTGATCGGTCTACGAGTGGAGAAAATTTTTTCTCATTTCGTCAAAGTCCGAGATTCCGATCGGTCTACGAGTGGAATTAAAATTTAATTTTTTCGTCGAAAACCAAGATTCCGATCGGTCTACGAGTGGAGAAAATTTTTTCTCATTTCGTCAAAGTCCGAGATTCCGATCGGTCTACGAGTGGAATAAAAATTTAATTTTTTCGTCGAAAACCAAGATTCCGATCGGTCTACGAGTGGAATTAAAATTTAATTTTTTCGTCGAAAACCAAGATTCCGATCGGTCTACGAGTGGAGAAAATTTTTTCTCATTTCGTCAAAGTCCGAGATTCCGATCGGTCTACGAGTGGAATAAAAATTTAATTTTTTCGTCGAAAACCAAGATTCCGATCGGTCTACGAGTGGAATTAAAATTTATTTTTTTCGTCGAAAACCAAGATTCTGATCGGTCTACGAGTGGAGAAAATTTTTTCTCATTTCGTCAAAGTCCGAGATTCCGATCGGTCTACGAGTGGAATAAAAATTTAATTTTTTCGTCGAAAACCAAGATTCCGATCGGTCTACGAGTGGAATAAAAATTTAATTTTTTCGTCAAAGTCCGAGATTCCGATCGGTCTACGAGTGGAATAAAAATTTAATTTTTTCGTCGAAAACCAAGATTCCGATCGGTCTACGAGTGGAGAAAATTTTTTCTTATTTCGTCAAAGTCCGAGATTCCGATCGGTCTACGAGTGGAATAAAAATTTAATTTTTTCGTCGAAAACCAAGATTCCGATCGGTCTACGAGTGGAATAAAAATTTAATTTTTTCGTCAAAGTCCGAGATTCCGATCGGTCTACGAGTGGAATAAAAATTTAATTTTTTCGTCAAAGTCCGAGATTCCGATCGGTCTACGAGTGGAATAAAAATTTAATTTTTTCGTCGAAAACCAAGATTCCGATCGGTCTACGAGTGGAGAAAATTTTTTCTCATTTCGTCAAAGTCCGAGATTCCGATCGGTCTACGAGTGGAATTAAAATTTAATTTTTTCGTCGAAAACCAAGATTCCGATCGGTCTACGAGTGGAATAAAAATTTAATTTTTTCGTCAAAGTCCGAGATTCCGATCGGTCTACGAGTGGAATAAAAATTTAATTTTTTCGTCGAAAACCAAGATTCCGATCGGTCTACGAGTGGAGAAAATTTTTTCTCATTTCGTCAAAGTCCGAGATTCCGATCGGTCTACGAGTGGAATTAAAATTTAATTTTTTCGTCGAAAACCAAGATTCCGATCGGTCTACGAGTGGAATAAAAATTTAATTTTTTCGTCAAAGTCCGAGATTCCGATCGGTCTACGAGTGGAATAAAAATTTAATTTTTTCGTCGAAAACCAAGATTCCGATCGGTCTACGAGTGGAATTAAAATTTAATTTTTTCGTCGAAAACCAAGATTCTGATCGGTCTACGAGTGGAGAAAATTCTTTCTTATCTCGTCAAAGTCCGAGATTCCGATCGGTCTACGAGTGGAATTAAAATTTAATTTTTTCGTCGAAAACCAAGATTCTGATCGGTCTACGAGTGGAGAAAATTTTTTCTCATTTCGTCAAAGTCCGAGATTCCGATCGGTCTACGAGTGGAATTAAAATTTAATTTTTTCGTCGAAAACCAAGATTCCGATCGGTCTACGAGTGGAGAAAATTTTTTCTCATTTCGTCAAAGTCCGAGATTCCGATCGGTCTACGAGTGGAATTAAAATTTAATTTTTTCGTCGAAAACCAAGATTCCGATCGGTCTACGAGTGGAATAAAAATTTAATTTTTTCGTCAAAGTCCGAGATTCCGATCGGTCTACGAGTGGAATAAAAATTTAATTTTTTCGTCAAAGTCCGAGATTCCGATCGGTCTACGAGTGGAATAAAAATTTGATTTTTTCGTCAAAGTCCGAGATTCCGATCGGTCTACGAGTGGAATAAAAATTTAATTTTTTCGTCGAAAACCAAGATTCCGATCGGTCTACGAGTGGAATAAAAATTTAATTTTTTCGTCAAAGTCCGAGATTCCGATCGGTCTACGAGTGGAATAAAAATTTAATTTTTTCGTCGTAAACCAAGATTCTGATCGGTCTACGAGTGGAGAAAATTTTTTCTCATTTCGTCAAAGTCCGAGATTCCGATCGGTCTACGAGTGGAATTAAAATTTAATTTTTTCGTCGAAAACCAAGATTCCGATCGGTCTACGAGTGGAGAAAATTTTTTCTCATTTCGTCAAAGTCCGAGATTCCGATCGGTCTACGAGTGGAATAAAAATTTAATTTTTTCGTCGAAAACCAAGATTCCGATCGGTCTACGAGTGGAATAAAAATTTAATTTTTTCGTCAAAGTCCAAGATTCCGATCGGTCTACGAGTGGAATAAAAATTTAATTTTTTCGTCGAAAACCAAGATTCCGATCGGTCTACGAGTGGAGAAAATTTTTTCTCATTTCGTCAAAGTCCGAGATTCCGATCGGTCTACGAGTGGAATTAAAATTTAATTTTTTCGTCGAAAACCAAGATTCCGATCGGTCTACGAGTGGAATAAAAATTTAATTTTTTCGTCAAAGTCCGAGATTCCGATCGGTCTACGAGTGGAATAAAAATTTAATTTTTTCGTCGAAAACCAAGATTCCGATCGGTCTACGAGTGGAATTAAAATTTAATTTTTTCGTCGAAAACCAAGATTCTGATCGGTCTACGAGTGGAGAAAATTCTTTCTTATCTCGTCAAAGTCCGAGATTCCGATCGGTCTACGAGTGGAATTAAAATTTAATTTTTTCGTCGAAAACCAAGATTCTGATCGGTCTACGAGTGGAGAAAATTTTTTCTCATTTCGTCAAAGTCCGAGATTCCGATCGGTCTACGAGTGGAATTAAAATTTAATTTTTTCGTCGAAAACCAAGATTCCGATCGGTCTACGAGTGGAGAAAATTTTTTCTCATTTCGTCAAAGTCCGAGATTCCGATCGGTCTACGAGTGGAATTAAAATTTAATTTTTTCGTCGAAAACCAAGATTCCGATCGGTCTACGAGTGGAATAAAAATTTAATTTTTTCGTCAAAGTCCGAGATTCCGATCGGTCTACGAGTGGAATAAAAATTTAATTTTTTCGTCAAAGTCCGAGATTCCGATCGGTCTACGAGTGGAATAAAAATTTAATTTTTTCGTCGAAAACCAAGATTCCGATCGGTCTACGAGTGGAATTAAAATTTAATTTTTTCGTCGAAAACCAAGATTCTGATCGGTCTACGAGTGGAGAAAATTTTTTCTCATTTCGTCAAAGTCCGAGATTCCGATCGGTCTACGAGTGGAATTAAAATTTAATTTTTTCGTCGAAAACCAAGATTCCGATCGGTCTACGAGTGGAGAAAATTTTTTCTCATTTCGTCAAAGTCCGAGATTCCGATCGGTCTACGAGTGGAATTAAAATTTAATTTTTTCGTCGAAAACCAAGATTCCGATCGGTCTACGAGTGGAATAAAAATTTAATTTTTTCGTCAAAGTCCGAGATTCCGATCGGTCTACGAGTGGAATAAAAATTTAATTTTTTCGTCGAAAACCAAGATTCCGATCGGTCTACGAGTGGAATTAAAATTTAATTTTTTCGTCGAAAACCAAGATTCTGATCGGTCTACGAGTGGAGAAAATTTTTTCTCATTTCGTCAAAGTCCGAGATTCCGATCGGTCTACGAGTGGAATTAAAATTTAATTTTTTCGTCGAAAACCAAGATTCCGATCGGTCTACGAGTGGAGAAAATTTTTTCTCATTTCGTCAAAGTCCGAGATTCCGATCGGTCTACGAGTGGAATAAAAATTTAATTTTTTCGTCGAAAACCAAGATTCCGATCGGTCTACGAGTGGAATAAAAATTTAATTTTTTCGTCAAAGTCCGAGATTCCGATCGGTCTACGAGTGGAATAAAAATTTAATTTTTTCGTCGTAAACCAAGATTCCGATCGGTCTACGAGTGGAGAAAATTTTTTCTTATTTCGTCAAAGTCCGAGATTCCGATCGGTCTACGAGTGGAATAAAAATTTAATTTTTTCGTCGAAAACCAAGATTCCGATCGGTCTACGAGTGGAATTAAAATTTAATTTTTTCGTCGAAAACCAAGATTCTGATCGGTCTACGAGTGGAGAAAATTTTTTCTCATTTCGTCAAAGTCCGAGATTCCGATCGGTCTACGAGTGGAATTAAAATTTAATTTTTTCGTCGAAAACCAAGATTCCGATCGGTCTACGAGTGGAGAAAATTTTTTCTCATTTCGTCAAAGTCCGAGATTCCGATCGGTCTACGAGTGGAATAAAAATTTAATTTTTTCGTCGAAAACCAAGATTCCGATCGGTCTACGAGTGGAATTAAAATTTAATTTTTTCGTCGAAAACCAAGATTCCGATCGGTCTACGAGTGGAGAAAATTTTTTCTCATTTCGTCAAAGTCCGAGATTCCGATCGGTCTACGAGTGGAATAAAAATTTAATTTTTTCGTCGAAAACCAAGATTCCGATCGGTCTACGAGTGGAATTAAAATTTATTTTTTTCGTCGAAAACCAAGATTCTGATCGGTCTACGAGTGGAGAAAATTTTTTCTCATTTCGTCAAAGTCCGAGATTCCGATCGGTCTACGAGTGGAATAAAAATTTAATTTTTTCGTCGAAAACCAAGATTCCGATCGGTCTACGAGTGGAATAAAAATTTAATTTTTTCGTCAAAGTCCGAGATTCCGATCGGTCTACGAGTGGAATAAAAATTTAATTTTTTCGTCGAAAACCAAGATTCCGATCGGTCTACGAGTGGAGAAAATTTTTTTTCATTTCGTCAAAGTCCGAGATTCCGATCGGTCTACGAGTGGAATTAAAATTTAATTTTTTCGTCGAAAACCAAGATTCCGATCGGTCTACGAGTGGAGAAAATTTTTTCTCATTTCGTCAAAGTCCGAGATTCCGATCGGTCTACGAGTGGAATTAAAATTTAATTTTTTCGTCGAAAACCAAGATTCCGATCGGTCTACGAGTGGAATAAAAATTTAATTTTTTCGTCAAAGTCCGAGATTCCGATCGGTCTACGAGTGGAATAAAAATTTAATTTTTTCGTCGAAAACCAAGATTCCGATCGGTCTACGAGTGGAATTAAAATTTAATTTTTTCGTCGAAAACCAAGATTCTGATCGGTCTACGAGTGGAGAAAATTTTTTCTCATTTCGTCAAAGTCCGAGATTCCGATCGGTCTACGAGTGGAATTAAAATTTAATTTTTTCGTCGAAAACCAAGATTCCGATCGGTCTACGAGTGGAGAAAATTTTTTCTCATTTCGTCAAAGTCCGAGATTCCGATCGGTCTACACGTGGAATAAAAATTTAATTTTTTCGTCGAAAACCAAGATTCCGATCGGTCTACGAGTGGAATAAAAATTTAATTTTTTCGTCAAAGTCCGAGATTCCGATCGGTCTACGAGTGGAATAAAAATTTAATTTTTTCGTCGTAAACCAAGATTCCGATCGGTCTACGAGTGGAGAAAATTTTTTCTTATTTCGTCAAAGTCCGAGATTCCGATCGGTCTACGAGTGGAATAAAAATTTAATTTTTTCGTCGAAAACCAAGATTCCGATCGGTCTACGAGTGGAATTAAAATTTAATTTTTTCGTCGAAAACCAAGATTCTGATCGGTCTACGAGTGGAGAAAATTTTTTCTCATTTCGTCAAAGTCCGAGATTCCGATCGGTCTACGAGTGGAATTAAAATTTAATTTTTTCGTCGAAAACCAAGATTCCGATCGGTCTACGAGTGGAGAAAATTTTTTCTCATTTCGTCAAAGTCCGAGATTCCGATCGGTCTACGAGTGGAATAAAAATTTAATTTTTTCGTCGAAAACCAAGATTCCGATCGGTCTACGAGTGGAATTAAAATTTAATTTTTTCGTCGAAAACCAAGATTCCGATCGGTCTACGAGTGGAGAAAATTTTTTCTCATTTCGTCAAAGTCCGAGATTCCGATCGGTCTACGAGTGGAATAAAAATTTAATTTTTTCGTCGAAAACCAAGATTCCGATCGGTCTACGAGTGGAATTAAAATTTATTTTTTTCGTCGAAAACCAAGATTCTGATCGGTCTACGAGTGGAGAAAATTTTTTCTCATTTCGTCAAAGTCCGAGATTCCGATCGGTCTACGAGTGGAATAAAAATTTAATTTTTTCGTCGAAAACCAAGATTCCGATCGGTCTACGAGTGGAATAAAAATTTAATTTTTTCGTCAAAGTCCGAGATTCCGATCGGTCTACGAGTGGAATAAAAATTTAATTTTTTCGTCGAAAACCAAGATTCCGATCGGTCTACGAGTGGAGAAAATTTTTTCTTATTTCGTCAAAGTCCGAGATTCCGATCGGTCTACGAGTGGAATAAAAATTTAATTTTTTCGTCGAAAACCAAGATTCCGATCGGTCTACGAGTGGAATAAAAATTTAATTTTTTCGTCAAAGTCCGAGATTCCGATCGGTCTACGAGTGGAATAAAAATTTAATTTTTTCGTCAAAGTCCGAGATTCCGATCGGTCTACGAGTGGAATAAAAATTTAATTTTTTCGTCGAAAACCAAGATTCCGATCGGTCTACGAGTGGAGAAAATTTTTTCTCATTTCGTCAAAGTCCGAGATTCCGATCGGTCTACGAGTGGAATTAAAATTTAATTTTTTCGTCGAAAACCAAGATTCCGATCGGTCTACGAGTGGAATAAAAATTTAATTTTTTCGTCAAAGTCCGAGATTCCGATCGGTCTACGAGTGGAATAAAAATTTAATTTTTTCGTCGAAAACCAAGATTCCGATCGGTCTACGAGTGGAGAAAATTTTTTCTCATTTCGTCAAAGTCCGAGATTCCGATCGGTCTACGAGTGGAATTAAAATTTAATTTTTTCGTCGAAAACCAAGATTCCGATCGGTCTACGAGTGGAATAAAAATTTAATTTTTTCGTCAAAGTCCGAGATTCCGATCGGTCTACGAGTGGAATAAAAATTTAATTTTTTCGTCGAAAACCAAGATTCCGATCGGTCTACGAGTGGAATTAAAATTTAATTTTTTCGTCGAAAACCAAGATTCTGATCGGTCTACGAGTGGAGAAAATTCTTTCTTATCTCGTCAAAGTCCGAGATTCCGATCGGTCTACGAGTGGAATTAAAATTTAATTTTTTCGTCGAAAACCAAGATTCTGATCGGTCTACGAGTGGAGAAAATTTTTTCTCATTTCGTCAAAGTCCGAGATTCCGATCGGTCTACGAGTGGAATTAAAATTTAATTTTTTCGTCGAAAACCAAGATTCCGATCGGTCTACGAGTGGAGAAAATTTTTTCTCATTTCGTCAAAGTCCGAGATTCCGATCGGTCTACGAGTGGAATTAAAATTTAATTTTTTCGTCGAAAACCAAGATTCCGATCGGTCTACGAGTGGAATAAAAATTTAATTTTTTCGTCAAAGTCCGAGATTCCGATCGGTCTACGAGTGGAATAAAAATTTAATTTTTTCGTCAAAGTCCGAGATTCCGATCGGTCTACGAGTGGAATAAAAATTTGATTTTTTCGTCAAAGTCCGAGATTCCGATCGGTCTACGAGTGGAATAAAAATTTAATTTTTTCGTCGAAAACCAAGATTCCGATCGGTCTACGAGTGGAATAAAAATTTAATTTTTTCGTCAAAGTCCGAGATTCCGATCGGTCTACGAGTGGAATAAAAATTTAATTTTTTCGTCGTAAACCAAGATTCTGATCGGTCTACGAGTGGAGAAAATTTTTTCTCATTTCGTCAAAGTCCGAGATTCCGATCGGTCTACGAGTGGAATTAAAATTTAATTTTTTCGTCGAAAACCAAGATTCCGATCGGTCTACGAGTGGAGAAAATTTTTTCTCATTTCGTCAAAGTCCGAGATTCCGATCGGTCTACGAGTGGAATAAAAATTTAATTTTTTCGTCGAAAACCAAGATTCCGATCGGTCTACGAGTGGAATAAAAATTTAATTTTTTCGTCAAAGTCCGAGATTCCGATCGGTCTACGAGTGGAATAAAAATTTAATTTTTTCGTCGAAAACCAAGATTCCGATCGGTCTACGAGTGGAGAAAATTTTTTCTCATTTCGTCAAAGTCCGAGATTCCGATCGGTCTACGAGTGGAATAAAAATTTAATTTTTTCGTCGAAAACCAAGATTCCGATCGGTCTACGAGTGGAGAAAATTTTTTCTCATTTCGTCAAAGTCCGAGATTCCGATCGGTCTACGAGTGGAATAAAAATTTAATTTTTTCGTCGAAAACCAAGATTCCGATCGGTCTACGAGTGGAATAAAAATTTAATTTTTTCGTCAAAGTCCGAGATTCCGATCGGTCTACGAGTGGAATAAAAATTTAATTTTTTCGTCGAAAACCAAGATTCCGATCGGTCTACGAGTGGAATTAAAATTTAATTTTTTCGTCGAAAACCAAGATTCTGATCGGTCTACGAGTGGAGAAAATTTTTTCTCATTTCGTCAAAGTCCGAGATTCCGATCGGTCTACGAGTGGAATTAAAATTTAATTTTTTCGTCGAAAACCAAGATTCCGATCGGTCTACGAGTGGAGAAAATTTTTTCTCATTTCGTCAAAGTCCGAGATTCCGATCGGTCTACGAGTGGAATAAAAATTTAATTTTTTCGTCGAAAACCAAGATTCCGATCGGTCTACGAGTGGAATAAAAATTTAATTTTTTCGTCAAAGTCCGAGATTCCGATCGGTCTACGAGTGGAATAAAAATTTAATTTTTTCGTCGTAAACCAAGATTCCGATCGGTCTACGAGTGGAGAAAATTTTTTCTTATTTCGTCAAAGTCCGAGATTCCGATCGGTCTACGAGTGGAATAAAAATTTAATTTTTTCGTCGAAAACCAAGATTCCGATCGGTCTACGAGTGGAGAAAATTTTTTTTCATTTCGTCAAAGTCCGAGATTCCGATCGGTCTACGAGTGGAATTAAAATTTAATTTTTTCGTCGAAAACCAAGATTCCGATCGGTCTACGAGTGGAGAAAATTTTTTCTCATTTCGTCAAAGTCCGAGATTCCGATCGGTCTACGAGTGGAATTAAAATTTAATTTTTTCGTCGAAAACCAAGATTCCGATCGGTCTACGAGTGGAATAAAAATTTAATTTTTTCGTCAAAGTCCGAGATTCCGATCGGTCTACGAGTGGAATAAAAATTTAATTTTTTCGTCGAAAACCAAGATTCCGATCGGTCTACGAGTGGAGAAAATTTTTTCTCATTTCGTCAAAGTCCGAGATTCCGATCGGTCTACGAGTGGAATTAAAATTTAATTTTTTCGTCGAAAACCAAGATTCCGATCGGTCTACGAGTGGAGAAAATTTTTTCTCATTTCGTCAAAGTCCGAGATTCCGATCGGTCTACGAGTGGAATTAAAATTTAATTTTTTCGTCGAAAATCAAGATTCCGATCGGTCTACGAATGAATTTTTTTTCAGATATTTGTTTCTCATATCTATGATAGAAAATGAACGATATTTTTGTTATTCGTTATTTGTTTTAATTCAGACCCGA
The DNA here is from genome assembly GCA_963942595.1 of Cylloceria caligata. Classification (NCBI taxonomy): domain Eukaryota; kingdom Metazoa; phylum Arthropoda; class Insecta; order Hymenoptera; family Ichneumonidae; genus Cylloceria; species Cylloceria caligata. The sequence continues at coordinate 15,515 of CAWWDW010000103.1, read as the reverse complement.
TTTCGTGATTTACAACCAAAGATACAACAAATAAAAATTGTTCGTACGAAATTATAATTTGTGAAAAAAAAAATATTTTTCTCGCTAAACGTAATTACAATTTATTATCCATTGTTTATTGAAAAATGTCAATACGTATACAGGCGTTTGTTATTCATGAAAAAATGTTATTTGTTGAATTTTATTTTTCGTGTTACTTTTCGCTCTAAGTCCGAGCACGCGACCCGGCTACGGGCCTCTCAGCGCTTGTGCAGCCGCCTTGAGCCCCGTGTATAAGCCGTGCGTCGCCGAACCGCAGGCGCGTCAGCTCGTTACTATAAGAGGAGGCGAGTCCGCGGCTCTACCGAGTCCAGCACTGCTACACTCCCTTGCTACACTAGCTGGTCTATACCGGTTGGTCGTATGAATTTACAAATATCTCACGCATCCTTACCACGAGTCGACGTCTATGACCGAATGGCTCTTATGTGGTAACCCATTTATGGTGATATTTATGAAATACAATAAAAGTATAC
>CAWWDW010000103.1:2500-7500 GCA_963942595.1 Cylloceria caligata | reverse complement strand
CTCAGGGTTAGCCGCCGGGTGGGCTGCCTCGTAGCAGCACGTGTAAAAAGCTTGTGTTGCCCCTACAGGACCTGGTGGCTCCAGGATGTGGGCCTGTGGGGGGGCCGAGTGTTGTCTCCGCCGAGGCCACACCGCAGCAAGCCGCGGGAGATTCCGGGGGGGTCTGGCCCGATGGAGGCCGTGGGGGATGGCCGCGTTCACGGGAGGGTGGGGTGCGCGGAGGCCGTCACTCGTGTCCGGTGGGTCTGAGCCTAGTTTGGTGACGACGTGCCGGCGCGGCTGGTGGCCAATGTGCAGGGGTTTTTATTTTGACGTGGTTAGGTGTTGAGGTGGGATCCTCGTAAAAAAGCCCACTTTAAATGAAAATGTCCGATTCATCTAAAGTTGAAAAGGTGCAAAAGGACACCGGGCTTCCCACGGCCCAAAAAGGGAAAAAAAAAGCGAAAGGCGAGGTCGCCGACCCGGCGCTGTCTGCGCTCCCAGATGGGAGTTTGGACGGTGGTAGGGATCGTGCTCGCGGAGGCAGCCTTTGTGGCCTTGATGGCGGTGAGGCTATGGAGGTTACGGTGGTGACGAGCCGTACCTCTGCCTCCAAGAGAAAGGTTGCGACATCGGGGGCAGAGACGGGCGACGAGTCGGATTCCGGCTCGCCTGCTTTGTTCCGGCCCGGACCGAGGTCGTCCAAGAAGGGCGCGGAGAAGAAGCGGAGGAAGGCGATTAGGAGGAAGCTGGCTGCTGCCTCTTCGGCCGTATCAACGGACGTCCCGGACACTCCGAGGACGACCGCGCCCGAGGGGAATTTCGGTGAGGGCGGGATGCGAGATGCCGAGGCCGATGACGGCCAAGGCGCGTGGCAGGTTTCGCGAAAGGGGAAGGGCAAGGGGAAGGGGCGAAGCAGGCAGGCGGATCCGGATCCGCTTCCTGTCCTTCTCCCCCCTCCGAGGGGAAGGATGGATGGCCCGGTGCGCCTGCCGAGTGAGCAGGGTGCCCCGGGTAGTTCGGGTGTGGGCGCCGTTCCGGGGGGGATATCGGTCTCGGTGCCGGCCCTTGTGCCCGGCGGGGCCCCGAAGTTGGAGGTGTTGGCGCCTCGGGAGGTCATGGGGCGGGCTGAGGCCCTCGCGGTCGAGGCCCGCGCCTTCATGGCGGACCCGGGAAATAAAGTCAATAGGGGAGCCGCCTCTAGGCTGGATGGGGTCATGTCCGGCCTCCTGTCGCTCCTTGGAGCGGCAGTTGGTCGGGTGGAGGGCCTGACTGGGGAGTGCGTCGGCCTAAGGGCGGCGCATAAGTCGCTTGTTCGCGACATCGGGCGGAAATTGCCCGACGTAGTTCGCGGGGCGCCGGTGCAACCGGTGCAACCGGTGCCTGGTGCGTCGGGCTCGGGGGGTGTTGTGCCCACGTACGCGCGGGTCGTGGGCCCGTCGTCGGGTGCCGCGGCTGTTGATGCCCGGCAGCGGCCGGCGCCGGCGCCGACGCCGACGCCGACGCCAACGCCGAGGAAAAGAAAACCACGTGCCCCCCAGCACGTGGTACTGGTTAGGCCCACCGAGGGCGAAATGGATGCGGCGGCAGTGAAGCAGCGCCTGGTGGCGTTGGTGAACCCCGCCGCGTCCTCTGTATGTGTGCGCGGTGTGCGGGCTGTCCGGGGCGGGGTCCTGGTCGAGACTAGCACTGGCGAGGGTCTGAAGTTCTTCAGATCCAGCCAGGAGCTCCGCGAAGGCGGGCTCAGCGTGTCGGAACCGGAGGCCCCCCGCCGGAAGGTGATTGTCTTCGGGGTTCCTCGAGACATGACGGAGGACGAGCTTGTGGCCTGTGTCAGGGCACTGAATGTGCCTGACATGGACGAAGAGGCGTTCCGTGGGAGCGTTAGGCTCTCGCGGAAGATTCCGGGCCGAAACGGGGCGGCCTCGGACTCGCACTGGGTCCTCGAGGTGTCCCCGGAGGTCTCGGCCAAGCTGGGGCGGTCGGGACGATTGTTCCTGGGGTGGCACTCGTGCACCTTCAGGGACTACGTCGAGGCTGATCGGTGTTACCGGTGCCTGGGCTTCGGTCACACTGCCGGGTTCTGCGCAAGGCGGGCCCGGGTTTGTGGCTGGTGCGCGGGCGAGGGCCACTCGGCCGTCGACTGTCCCGGCAAAGAGGGGCCTCCATGCTGCACGAACTGCAGGGGGGCTGGCCTTGCGTCCGGCCACGGGGCTCTTAGTGGGGTATGCCCGTTGTTACGCGCTGCCCTGGCGAGAGAGCGTGTGAGTGAGCGGGTGCCGGTTCCTGTTCCCAATGGCTAATTTGGCAGGTCCGGCGCCCGGGAATGACGGCCGGGGGGGTGCGGGGGTCCAGGATCTCCGCATCCTCCAGGTCAACTGCCAGAGGTCGAGGGCTGTGATGGCCGAGGTCGGGCAGGTTCTGGTTGAGGGCCGATTTGACGCTGCTCTGTTGCAGGAGCCGTATCTGCGTGCTGGGGGGTTCGTGGCGGGCCTCCCGGCGTGGATGCGGATCTTCCAGGGCGGCGAGGGAAAATCGGCCGTCGTGTTGGCCGGCACTCATTTAGATGCGACGGTGGTGTCTGTCGCTGCTGGGGATTGGGGTGCCACTGTGTGGGTACGCGGTGTTTTTGGCGAGGTTTACCTCTCCTCCGTCTACTGTCGACACGGGGAGCCCCTCGGCAGCTACCTCCAGTATCTGGAGTGGGTGTTCACCCAGCTGCCGGGGGCCCCGGTGTTGGCAGGTTTGGACGCAAACGCCGTGTCCCACCTGTGGCACTCTAAGAACCGGATTAGGGGTGCCCAAAACGCTGTCCGGGGTGGCGAGTTCGAGGCCTTTATTGTCGCTTGCGATTTGGAGGTCTTGAATGAGCCAAGTCAAGAGTTCACGTTCGACGGTCCTAGGGGTCGGTCGGACATTGACGTGACTCTGGGGAGGGGGGTGGGACGGCTGTACCGCTCGGACTGGCGCGTTCGGCCCGAGCTGGTGCAGTCTGACCACAACGCTATCGTGTTGACCCTCTCCCGGAGGGACGGTCTTGCCGGCGACCCGCTGCCTGTCCACCGGTGGAGTACCGACGACGTGGACTGGGCGGCGTACAAGGGTGCCCTTGCGGTGGCGGCGGATGATCTGTCGCGTGATGGGGGGTTGGCCGATGCCGAGCCTGTTGCCCTGGCTGAGCGCGTCACGTCCATGTTTCATGGCGTGAACGATGCTTGGCTGGGGGCGGCCTCCGTGCCGAAGCGCCGGAGATCCCGGTGGTGGTGCCGGGAGCTTACCCGGGCAAGGACCCTGGCTAGGAGAGCCCGGGTGGCCTGGCAGCGAGGTCGGAGTCGCGAGACCCCGGAGGAGGAGCTCCGTGAGCTGCGGTCCGTCTATCGCAGGGCGGACCGGGTGTTGAAGCGGCTCCTCCTCGAAAAGAAGGAGGAGAACTGGCGAGAATTCGTGGGCAGGGTGGGCAATGCCGACCCCTGGGGCGACGTTTACCGGATTTGCCGGGGGCGTCGCGGTCCTGCCGATATCGGTGGGATTCGTGTGGGGGGGGTGCTCGCTACCTCTTGGGATGCGAGTGCCAGGGCGCTTTTAGGGCGCTTCTTCCCGCGGGCCCCTGACGGGGAGCTGCGGGTTGAGGAGCCCGATGAGCCGCCCGACCCCCTCGTCCCGGTTACTGGGATCGAGGTCCTAGTCGCCCTGAAGCGAATGAAGGCGCGGGCTGCCCCTGGGCCTGACGGTATAACAACCGGCATGGTTCGGGCGCTCGTGTCTTCCGCCGCGGGTCTTTCGGTGCTGGTAGCCATGTACAACGGCTGCTTGGAAGCCGGGGTGTTTCCGCCCCGGTGGAAGAGTGCCCGCGTTGTGGCTATCGTGAAGGGCCCCGGGAGGCCGCTGGACGAGGCCGAGTCGTACCGACCGATCAGCCTCCTCCCGATCCTGGGCAAGCTGCTGGAAAAGGTGCTCGTGCGCCGAATGGAAGGTAGAGGGGTTCACGACCTCTCTGACCGGCAGTTTGGTTTTAGGGCCGGGAGGGGCACCGAGGATGCGTGGCGCTTGGCGATAAGGATCGTCGAGGAGTCCCCCCACAAGTATGTGCTTGGCACATTTGTGGATTTCAAGGGGGCCTTCGACCATCTGAGCTGGGCTACGATCCTCGGGATCCTGAGGACCGCCCGATGCCCAGAGATGGGGGTCTGGCGGAGCTTCTTCAGCGGCCGGATAGCGTTCATGGCTTCCCGCTTTGGCCGTGTTGAGGTGGAGGTGCAGAGAGGCTGTCCACAGGGGTCGATGTCCGGACCGATGTTCTGGAACTTGGCCCTGGACGGTCTTCTTCGGCGCCTCCGTAATGATGGTCGCGAGGTCGTCGCCTATGCCGACGACACTCTCTTGCTTGCGCGGGGGGATTCACGCCTGAGTCTCGAGACCCAGGCATCTGATTCCCTCCGGATTGTGTGTGAGTGGGGTGCTGGGGTGGCGGTCGACGTCTCTAGGGACAAGACTGTCTGCATGTTGCTTCGCGGCAGGCTCGCGGGCAACAGGCACCCCAGGGTACTCCTGGATCCGGGTGCCGTGCCGTACCGGGAATCGGTCAAGTACCTTGGGATTCGTGTGGGTGAGCGGTTGAACTTCGACCCTCATCTTCACGACCTGAGGGAACGTACCGGCTCCCTGGTCTGCGAGCTGCGACGCGTCATGAGGAGGGATTGGGGTCTGCGCCGCAGGGCTATCAAGACCCTGTATCGCGGCCTCTTCCTCCCGTGCGCGATGTATGGTGCCTCGATCTGGGGTGGCTTCGTGCGGGCGAGGGCGACATCCTGCGTCCTGCTTAACAGGGCGCAGCGCTTGGTCCTCCTTGCTGCGTTGTCGGTGTGTCGCACCGTCTCTACGGAGGCGATGACGGTGCTGATGGGGGAGCTCCCGTGGGATCTCGAGGCCAAGAAGGCTGAGGCGGGCTACTTCATCAGGAAGGGCCTGCCTATCCCGTGGGAGATTCCCCTGGTGGATGGCGTGGTGGATGCTGCTGCGAG
>CAWWDW010000102.1:0-24336 GCA_963942595.1 Cylloceria caligata | reverse complement strand
TGGGTACTGCTCGCGGATATAGCGAGAGACCCCGACGCTAGTTTATTTTCACTCCCGATCATTTCACTCGCTCCTCCGAGTTTTCTCTCCCTCTCTCTCTCTCTCTCTCTCTCTCTCTCTCTTAGTTTTGCTCTTTGTTCTATCTGTTGGCCCAGCTATATACAGTATATGCATAAACACATGCATATGACAGAGAGCTGCAGCAGAGAAAAATGGGAGCCGGTGTACTTATACTACATAAGGTATAGCGGAGAACTGAAATAAGAAGAAAGGCAAGGCGGACCAGCAAAAAGAAACGTTCATAAATATTACTGTTCCAGCAGCACGCAAAGTCCACGTCCTTCAAGTGTGTATTATGCAAATGTATGAGCAAGAGAGGTAAACTTGGACGTGTGGAAATACGCGTAAACGTCGACAGTGCGATCAATGTATATTCTGTACACTGTCAATGTCTAAAAAGTTATTACAACAAAAAGAAAACGGAATTACATGCTTTGTAACACACTTGGATTTACAGTGTGTCTAGCAGTGCCTACCTATAAAAAAAATACGAGCAAGGGATGAAAAGTAGCCAACTTAAGAGACCGACGTGACAGAGTTACGATCCGCGCCCTATATTATCCTTTGTCTCCCTGTAGTACCTCGAGAGTCGATTTGGTCTAACAAGAAAAACGAATGGCTGTTGTTCTATAAAAAAAAATACAGCCATTTGACTTGTTTTTTTTTTGTTCGTTTGTGCATTCATCTACGTATGTATTGCGATTACTCGTTCGATTATTTTTTACTTCATCTTTTTTATGTACTAAATACGTTGATACTTCTCGAGTATCGTCTATATCTTCTGAAACTGGTCTAGCGAACGATGGACAGGAATCTCGGTAGCCAGACAAGACGGAAATGGAGAGGAGACAGTTTTGATGGAGACTCCAGACGTCTCACAGCCCTATCGACGCATACAATCCTTTTAACGCCTCGCTGGTCCGTTACGTTGACTCTCTGCCGAGACCTCTTGGGGTTCACCATCCTGTCATCGTCGATCTTATTTCGGACAGGAAGACGTGGTTTCGACGCGTAACGTCGTGTACACGAGTGAAATCAATCCGTTTACCAGTATATCGTACTTTCGTCCACTCTCTCGGTAGCTCGTCCGCTGCGTCAAGATAGGAGCAGAGTCCAAAAGACCTCGAGTCCGCCGGATAGAAGATCGTAGTCTAAGGACGAAGCGATAGAAAGAATTCCACATCGCGTATATACAGTGTATGTCCGGGAAGGAACCCCTCGGACTCCACGTATTGACCTTCTTCAATCGCATTACCGATTTTCCTTCTTTATTTCGCTCTTCTTGTTCATCCTGTTGGCAAAAATAATTTTGTTTTTCCGTGTCTACGTATATTTCTGGCATATTGTTGGGTATACAATTCGATATGCCACATAAATAAGACTACGTATTTTCGGACGCGGGAGCCGGAAAGCCTGTAACGGAAGAAAATGAAAAGAAACCGGAAAAAAGTAAAAAGGTACTTGTATCGTGGGCAGTGTGTTGCTTCGCGGAAACAGGAAAGCGGACAAACAGAGGATTTCCTCGGCCGCAAATGTACTACGCGATATCTTACCGCCCTTTATTCTTTCGTCCATTTACGTCCTGTAGTCTGCCCTCGGAGCGCGCCTAGCCGAATGACCAATAACTCGACGCCTTATCCCCCAAATTAGACGTCTCCGACTTCTCTTTGCCATTTCATGCTTCTATCCTTCTCTTATCCTCGCGCGCTCCCTTTCGCTCTCCAGACTTTATTTTTATGCGGGAGGGTCGGTAATGGTACCGAGGGAACGTAAGCTCGCCTCGTGCGAGAGCAATGAAGTCCCTCGTACGACGTCCGACCCTCGACATACCACATACCAACGGCAGGGTACTCCGCACCGTACTACAGCCAGCGTATAAGCACGTAACGTATACACGTGCGGCATACACTGTACCGCTATGGTACACTACAGAAGGAAAACACGTAACATCACCGAGTGAAAGCGCGAAGAAGAAAAGTACGAGCGGAAGCGGCAGCGACGCAGAGGAGACATTCTCAACCTTCTTCCCTTCGACCCGACTGTCACTTTTATACCGTCTTCTACACGGAGGTATATCTTAATGTTGCCATACACAGAGGAACTTCGAACAACCTGGAGCAGCGTCCGCACTCCGCTTTCGAAAGCTAGTGCGCGATCGTTTACCTTCGCTTTATAGTACGATGAGAACGAGAAAAATGAACGCGGGGGAGAAGGGGGAGCGGGAAGAGTCAGAACGAGAAGAAAAAAAAATTCAATTCTCCGAGCGTAAATTTTGTATAAAGAACCTCTCCGAGATAGAGAAGGACCGACGTCTCGCTCTCACGATTCCCGTTTTCTTCTTGCGGTCACGTGTAAATGGCCCGCGCTCGCTTCTTTGTGCGTAGCGATGTCTTGGTTTTCCCGTGGTCACCTCTTTCCGACGAATGATATTGGAGGATCAGTGTTAAGCCACCCAGATAGTCAATGTCTCTCGAAGCTTAGCAATGAATCATCGAGTATAAATGTGTCCCTGTAATCGGAATGTAATCAATTCACTTTAGGTTTAAAGAGCTTTAAAAATGTCCGTCGAAATTGAGAGTCGACGAGTACGTCGCCCCTTAACGTTGATTATCGGGAATTTTCGTGCGTCTACAAACGTTTCAGGCTTCAAACGTCTTAGACCAACGGACGGTTTCTGAGCGGTATGGTTCTCCTTGGAGCCCGATGAGCAGACTGAACGGTTAAGCGTGATAAAGGGATTGGAATATGGGAAAAATGGAAAGAAACAAAGGTGTAACGGCAGCGTGATAGTAGGCAACCTCCCACACCAATCTCACGGGAGAGGAAACGGTACGCGAGGGTGAGAAGGAATCGAGTGAAAGAGAGGAGAAGGGAAAGCTCACGGTGAACCAACAGTGGCAAGCAGAGAAAAAGAGAAGGATGAACAAAGAAAGAGGGAAAAATGGGGCGAAGGAAAGAGAATGAGCGGCGGCATACAGTCTGGGAGGCGGCGGGAGGAAGTTATTAGAGCACTTTGCCAGGTTCAGCCTTGGGAGACGCACGGGTAAGCGAGCGAGCGAGAAAGCAGCCGGGCAAACGGGCAGACAGTAGCGCATTACACCGTCCAATATAACTCGGCTTATTGTGGTTTATCGCTTTTGGTCTTTCGCTCTTTTCTTCGGTGGTACTCCCGGCACCGGTGTACCACCGTATACCACATATACTACGCTATATGTACCAACTACGGGGGCATCCCTGTGCGTGGTTCGACTCTCGGGGGACATCGTATGGCAACCCTAGCTGTTGGGTGGATCTAGCGATCGAAGTCGCTGTGCCGGAGTTCAGCCATCGTTTTATCTTGGGAAGAAATAAAGACGGTACAGCGGGATCTGTGCGTATATACGAACACGTATAATTGAAAAGCAAATCATTCGCGGAGTGGTACGAAATCGAGGCCGGATTCCAAGGTCGGTGTAAATTTGATAATGAAAAAATATTATTGAAGAAAAAAAAAGAAATCAAGTCCTAAAATGTTAAAGAAACAGAGTAAAAGCGAGGAAAACATCAGGAGTACGTTCCTCTCTGAAAGGCTCAAGAGTATTGCAGTGAGTGAAGGGTACACTTGGGATAACATTCCGTTGCAACCTCTTTTCGGACGTATATTTTCGAGAAATATTCTACAAGGAGATTGATAACGAGCCGCGTACTCGTGATCCTTCTTTGAGGTATCGACGCGTTTGACGTTGCGATCTTCAGACTGCGTTCGAAAGGCCCTGAAACTTTGAGTCTACGCTCGATACGCGGGATGCGAATAGACATGTGTGTACACGTATACGAAGGTGCACCGTATACAGAGTGTATTCCGCTGTTATACGTGTGTTCGCGAAACTGACTTGACAAAGTGGCGGATAGTAGCGGTAGGTGGGCGAGCACCCTGTAAAATATCCCTAGGGACGATTGTCGGGGATTACGCGATCCTTCCCCGAGAGAACGGCGGACAGCGGCTGTGTGGCTCGCGTGTCCGACGGTCGTTGGCTCGCTCGGCTGGCAAGGCCCGCTATGCTACGGCACACTACGCCGACTTACGGTCGCCAGGTATTAAATCCGTGGAAAAGAATGGCCACGAGACACCGGTTCTCCCTTTCCACGCCTTCCCACTCCTCACCTGGCTCTCGTGCCTTATCCCTTTTCTCGACAAAAATTGAATAAAGTGGAAAAGGGAATTACAGCGCGCCACGCTTGTTCGTTTAAGGGAACATACCCGTCTGAAAATTTCAAATTAGTTATGTGCAGTAAATACAAATATAACTCTTACAGAATTAATCGTACAGATGCGCTTGGTATCAAAAAGAAAATAAGGAGATCACATCTCTGACTGGTTTAGAGGATTTAAGTGCTTTAAATGATTATCACAATTTTGAAATTTAAATTTTTATAAAACGTCACTAGGAGGAACTGACATATGTGGCAGGAGTTGAGAAAAATTTGACTATCGAAAAATATTACCTATAGACGGATCCTTGAATCAAACATCCAAATGAATACTAAAAAATGTAGAATAGTGCAGTATCGTACAGATATACGTAGATGGTACACGTACGCGTTAAATTCCCGTTCTACCGTATAGCTTGTGATCAATGAGATTCGGGTGCGGGAATCGTGCTCTCCCCGCTCGTCCCTCCGGTCGTTACCGGCATTCGAGATCGGTGTTTTAATAGTCTCCACTCGTACTTTCCACCATCGCACCTTTTATTCGGTGTGTGGAGTGCGCGTTCCGCCGCTGGTGCTTCGGTGCTCTCGTGCTGGCTGACGAAGCGGCGGCTCGTGTAATGAACAGTCCGCTTGAGCTTGAACGGGACAAACGGGTCGAATGACATATTACCGGGCGTACGCGTTTGTGTGTATCGCGAACGACCAGCAGCAGCACCGCCAGCGGCACCGGAACGCCACCCCCTGCTCCAGCAGCCTAGCGGGAGTGAGAATGGGCTGCTGTGGCTCTAGAAGCGAGAGTGAGACCGAGTTAGGTTAGCTGAAATGGGATGGAGAGAGGGGTGGGCACCGAGCGGATGGGGGTCCTCGCTGGTAACAAAGCGAGTATACGAGCCAAAGAGAGAGAGAGAGAGAGAGAGAGAGAAAGAAGAAGGAAATAAAAAATGAGCAAACGCACGAAAGTACACGAACTGCAGAAATACACCGAGTGCGACGGTTGACATATTTTAACTCTTTTCTCGTTTTGTTCATTGCCATGTACTCTGTGCGTTATTTATATTTTTTAAAATTTTAAGATCAAAATATGAGAGACCATCGATGCTACTTGACGAAGAACGTAATGATTTTTTTGTTTTTCTTTTCTTGAGTAATTTACAATAATAGGACGTCAACGTATACGTGGAGCGCAGACTCTGTCGTCTCAAGACCAAAGCAGGTCTTTTCTATGCTTCTTGGAAAGGACACGTGCACGCCATGAAAACAAGGACACGAATTTATGGACTCGGGAAGAGCTCAGCTATACGAGACTCGTGCCTTATCGTCCTCCGTCTATGCAGTAACGTGTACAAGGCGAAAGAGAGACAGTGGAGAAACACGTCTTTGTGGTTCGTAGTGCAAATCATCGATAATCCAGGCCTAGTGGGCGCTAAGGAAAAGTTTCGAGGATGAAGTGCGACCGGAGACTCTCATAAAGTCGTAAAGAGAGATAACGGTGCTGCTACGTCACTGTGTACACATACTCCGATCGACTATACGCGTTACAGCGGTTCATCTATACGTAGCGATACTCGACGGTTCAAACTCGCCTTCTTTCAATTTTTTATTCAGCTTGTCGGTCGACATTTTTCTAAGATCGTCGATGCAGAAGTCACCTTTGGTAATTAGAAACATTTTTGACGAGAGCTCATAAAAGTAGTCGATATATAGCTACAGATATGAAAAAAGTACAAATCGATAGATCACTAAAGTGAATTGTCCGCGAAACCGGTTTCCCGGACTCACCGCACTATCCTACGTTAGTCGATACTTCTTAGCTCTCTCAGATAGTAACATTGATAGCTCTTTAATTCCGCCGCTGAGAGGGAAAGACCGGTCCCCTCTCGTATCGTCGTGGAACACGCGAACCTCCCGAATATCCGGTACGAAGAAAGGAATAGAGAATCTGCTACCGTAGCAACTGCAGCGAGTCGATCGATCAGCGCGCACAGTACCGAAGAATAAGATCTTTCGCGTCGAAGCCCACACGTGGATGACAACGACGACGATGACGACCGAGATTCGGGTCCGCACGAAGTCAGGGATATACGTCCAGCGCGTATTACAATATGATTCATATGCGGTGGGATGACCGGGCGCCGAATCGCAGCCAGAACTACCGTTGTAATAACGACAGTGCGATGAAAGTTATTTTTCGAGCCACGCCGTCGCCACCATTAGGCATGTCGCATAAGCTCCGGAACGTTGCTGCTACTGGTTGTCGCGATAAAATTATTATCACAGTCAGAAGAATTTATGAAGCCGGATTATCCCTTCTACCGCTCGTCGTTTTTGTCAGCAAAGAGAAAATGAGGAAAATCAGGCAGCGAGATAAAAAATATTTCTTAAAAACGACTCTTTACAGTTTTTCGCAAGTTCTTCCAGCAATAAAAAGTGCAGTTTGGTGAAAAATTTTCATTAGATAATCAATATTTAACCACAAAGAATGTTCATTTTATCATTTTTTTTTTTCGACAAACATTTTTGAATGTACAATTGTTATATCTCATAAATGTTTTTCCCTTGTTTTATTAACAAGTTATATCTTTCTGGGAGCGGTTGTTCGGGTATTGGAAAGAGAGGAGTAGAACATTGTCTTCCCTGTTTTAATTTTGCTTGTTACTTTCTTTATCGTCTTACTCCGACCTTGAATCATGGCTTACAGTGAAACGCGCAAAAATAACGACAGCAACATGCTTTTCACTGTCTCCATTTGCTATAATCCCTTATCCAACCGTAGTAAAATATAAACGACGAACGAACAGACAGATAGGGAAAACTGCGTTTTTAATTGCATCGTCGTATACCCAACAGTTGGTATTAAGAAGACAGTCATGAAACTAGGGAAATCCCAAGAGACGGAGGAAAGAGCAGAGTCAATATTGACAAAGAAATCAGTCTGTGGCGTATATTCTAAAAGGAACTGCATTCAGAGTCCACCGAGGTTTGTTTCTGCATTATGGAATGAGCGATACTATTCTATTTAAAACGACATACTATTTTATTTCGAATCTGTACAAAGGTATATTTGTGTTTAAAAAACAGAAAGACTTTGTTCCCTGGTTACCTTCCTTTGACACGTTATTTTATTTAAAAAGTATTTCTTGTTTTCAGCAATATTGCCCGGCTCAGACCGATACGAATGACACGGGCACGTACGCAGAGCTGCGTGTTTGTCGAAGATTTAAGAGGGCGGTAACAAAGAAAACCATTTCGCTAAGGCTGAACTGTTATAAAAGTAAACAAAAATTGAATCTTTTGCGTTGTTGAGTTTCTATATGTTGTTGGTGCAAACAGAAACCGTCAGAATACTACGAGAAATAAACTTTGACTAAATTATTAACTTTAGTCGTGGTGGCCGTTTTGCCTCCGTGTCTTCAATATCACTTTTACCGAAAACCGTGGTATTCCACGTCTCGCATCTTCGGCATCTATTATTAATTTTGCAATCGAGTTCGTTGCTTCGCTCGGATCCTCCAAGAACTTTTAAGAGCCGGGTTCGATCGCTATCACATTGACCGATGTCGAGCTATTTAGCAGAACTCGAAAAATAATGGATTTCTTCATTCGGCAAACGCATATTTGAGAACACCGGTGAAGTTCCGACCTGGCGATCCAGTGTCACCCTTTACTACCGTCGATGCGAGCACACACGGTGCACCGGGTGTGCCAGTTGGCCACCAGATTCTCGATTCCAATGCGTTAAAGTCAGACGAAATGAAAATATGTAAGTGCACTCGAGGTACCTTCGATACAAGTCCGATATTACCCTTTACGGCTCAGTGGCTCTTCCGGCAGGGAGAATTTTATGGAACTAAAAGAATTTCTTAAGATATTTCGACACGTTGGATTTCTTAAGGTTTCTACAACTTACCGGAATTGATAGAGGCAATGGACTAACATATTTGTCAAATGATTTTCTATACATCGGTGGAAATTTAATTTCATATTCCGTCAGTGTTGATTAACACGTTGAAAATCGATTTTTTAAACGTCAATGTCATTCCAGACGGTCAACCAGAGGCAAATCTACAAATACCATCGTCAGTGCCAGATTGCCTATTGGCTCACACGTTGCAAGCTACGAAAATGTCGTCAACAAAACTTAATAACTGGTCTGGCTGGCAAGACGACCGAAGCTGCGATGTTGTGGAAAAATTGATTTCGCAGAAAGCTCACGAGTTGCCTCCAACGCAAACACTGTCTCGCACAACAGGGGAGATAAACGGACGAGCGTCGACCTTTTCACGACCTCGGAAGGAGGAAGGTATTGAGTACCACGAGGGACGGTGTAATCGTAAACGTGTACGAGGCGAGCGCGGAAGGTTTTCGTCGGTGCTGTGTACCTTCTATATAACGTACTCTCGCTTCAAGCACTGCGAAAACCCACTCTCCCGTGAATTCGAACGTTGGCCCAACGACGCTCGACTTTCTTCTATTCGCAGAGTGTAATCGGAGGGTGTTAATGCCGTTGCTCGTGTGTCGGTACGGGGAGACGCTCGACGAGGGAAGATACCAGGTCGGTATAGGGCGTTTGAACAAGTTGAGAGGTCGAGAATGAGAGGGAAAGGAAGGAAACGAAAACGGAGTCAGAACCCCGGAGAGGATTTCGAAGCGATATAACGGCCACCTACCAACGCAGTTCTCGTCCACCTATATTTGACGGTATCGCGTAACATGCAAGTATACCAGAGAGAGAGAGATGGAGAGAGAGATTGCGAGTCCCATCGTGGGCACACGGTGTATTCGACACCGTGCGAGTCGAGGATCTCGGAATTGTACCCTGTTTCTCCATCGCACGTACGTATGTTTGTCACGAGACTCCGCTACTCACGACACTCGCACCCAGGATCGCAGTCCGCCTTCATACTCGACACACTTGCCGCGAGGTTAGTTTTGGCGTCGGTAAATGGTCCAAACCCTCGATCTCCCACCCCATCCAGAAGGGGAGAGGTGTACGATAGGTACCTCGGTACACGAGGCTGCATATCGGTACCTAGGTCGTATACGAGACGCTCTCGCAGCAGGATTAGGTACAGTTTAAGCTTATAGGATGTAGCATAGGTAGTGCCATCGCTATTCCGCGGGCCAAGAGCCAGAGAGCGGTACAGATGGGTGACGGGAGAGCGAGGAAAGGGGTTGAAAGGATGGAAGGCACGGTAATATGCCGGTAAGTGCACCAACTGCCAGCTCGGCCGAGCTCCTACCGTCTTCGTCTCTCTCGTCCTATTTCTACGTGTATACGCAATAGTGAAGCTTCTACCCAAGAGCCGCAGACTATAGTACACCACCGGACCTATATACCAGAGGGCAAAACTACCCCTTGAGTTCTTGGGTCGCGGTGAACGAGCGGAGGGAACGAGCAGGTTGCGGCCTCGCAGCTTTCTCTGCTCCAAAGCTTTCCCGCTTACTCCTCAAGCTTGCTCCTTTCTTCCTCTGTGTGTACAACAGAGTACACTCTCATGGGCGCTCATCCCCGTATTCTTTCCCTCTCGGTTTTCCTCGTTTCCTTCTAAACTCGATTTTTGTTTCGGCAATCTTCTTCTTCCTCCGAGTTTCTTCGCCTCGCCGGTACTTTCCTCATCCACCAGGGATGGTATTAGTACTTACATTCGACCTTACGGCCGTTGTACATTCACTTGTTTCGGCTGTTGGAACGTTGCTCCTCCATGGCTTAAATGTTACTGCGAGTTTTGCACTGGAAAGTCGTTGAGTGTTTAGAGATGGCCAGAGATGAGGACCAAAGGGGTGAAAGGACGTTCACGATCGTGTCTAGTGTACTGTGCGAGGAAACAGGCATGCAAACGGCCCCCTAGCCCCTCCCCCCTTGGCACCTCCCGAGACCGTGCGCACTCTGCATAGGGGTATACTCGCTGTACGAGACTCCGAGCCGGACCAATAAAGTTGATAGTTTAGTTGGAAGGGTCGAGTTGGAAGGGGGGTTTAGGGTAAAGCGGCGAGTAGTTGTCGCGTCTGGAGCCTCCCGAGACTTTATGCTAATAGAAGTTGTTGTAGAGCGTGCGCAATGTGTAGCTGCTTCGCTCTGCCTCTGGTTTTTCACTGATACCTAACTGTTTCGCCAGTGAGTGCGCATTCACTCGTTTCGGCATCTTCTTTAACGCGCTATGACGCTGCTTAGGTTCCGATGATGCTTTTCCAGAGTAGGCAAGCCCTCATAAGCACTTACTTTTCTGGGAGCGACAATTGGCCGAAGCTAATTAAGGTCTTGTTACAAAACTCGTTGAAATTTCATTCGATTATGAAATTAAAGGTAGCGAAGAGAAGTTGATTGTTCCATGGATAATATTGACCAATCACTTTTTCAATTTAGATAACCAATACAACATGCTCGAGACAAAAATCTTCTCGCCATCGAAAAATGCAGTTTCCCTTCTTCCTCCCAAAAGATATTTTTATTCAAAGGTTGTATTCTCCGTGTACGCCTTCTTCTCAACGCTTCATTCCCGAATTGCGCGTTACTCCACAAAGAAGAGAGTGCACGTAACCGAGCTACTCTTCTTCTCTCCTTCTCTCAACCATACTTCGCGTACGTATAAGATTTGCCCATAAACACGACTCGGCCGCGAAATAAGGAGCCACTCAAGCCGGAATTCCGAATTAGTTCCGTGCTCACCTCAAGGTACTTGAGGTGTGAAGTTGGAGGCGTCTAACTTGGTAACGGAAGAACAATTTCACAACATCCGCCCCCGTCGTTCCAGCTTTCTCGCTCGCTCACCTTCCCTCTTTGAGCGTCTCCGTTACGTCCCCTCGCTTCTCTTATCTCCGTTCAACCTTGATTTTCTCGCTCTTTCTGCCTCCTGCTCTCTCTTACTCTTCGGTAAAACCTTCGCGACTCCATCATGCTCGCTTTCCCTGCTTCCCTATGCTCCGCTCGCTTTCGGTGCCTCTTTCTCATCCTCTCTCGCTCTATCCCGTATTTTCCTCTCGTATCCGCCCTCAGCTCGAGCGGTGCGCTCGCTGCCTCCGCCACGATCCGCAGCCCCGTTCTTGGCTTGTTCACTTTCCCCCGTAATTAATTCAAATTCCGCCCCGACCACTTCCGCGGCGCAGTGGCAACTCCGCCAAGGGTTTCGGAGCTCGTCAGGTGGACTCTTCTCATGCTACTCGCAATTTCGCCACGCCGTGTTGAAAATTCTCCCGCTTTCACTCCCGTTCGTCTTTGTGTCGCTCGCTATCCGATGTGTCTGAATACATTTTTATTATTTATCAAGGCCCGACATTTTTAAACATTTTCCGTGCGGTTCTCGCTGTCGCTGAGCTGCAGTATGCACTACTTTACCTGGCTATTCATTATATTCGCTTTTTTCTTTTGTACTTTTTACCAGAATCTAGTTCAATTACAGAGAATTCGCTTTCACGCGATCTCAAAATTCAGGGTCATTAATATGATTATGAGTTCGTAATTTGATGTCGAGAAGTGAAATACCGCAATATTCTCTTCTTAGATATTAAACACAAACTTGAGATTCCATGGAACTTATAAAATTGAGCAAAGTGGTCTCATAATATTGATTTTGATGAACTTTTTTGTATTTAATTCAATTGTGTTCCAAATCGCCCACGCTATACCGCTTTTATATATTTAGCAGTTACGTATTTCTGACTTCCTCCGTTCGGTCGAATCCGACGTTTTTCTTCATTCGTTATCCCTCTTGGTAAAGCTTTTCCTCGAAACACGAAACAGCATCGGTGCAGCCTTAGCGACGGGTACCACGGATCTAGAGAGATCCGGAGATTCGATCGAGTCACTTCGCTAAGCCCAGAGATAATCGTCTTCAAACCCGACTACGCTGCGTCGACGACGTAGCCTGGAGTCCGACTGGAGCGACGAGAGCTCTTATACTTCTTTACCTCCTTCTTAATGCCAATAGTGGCTCCCGTATCCTACGAGTATACTGGTAAACACTTGGACATATATAGTATACGCTGTAACTGTGCTGTACGTACTCAGTGTTAAAAACCTTTTCTTGTGACTTGACGTGAGAACGGGAGACGACATCGTCGCGACTAGTCAAGGGCTTACGTCTCCGGTAGTATCGAAGCAGGCGTATTATCCTGTCAGTGCGAAGGAAAGCACGTCATGCAAACGATCGTAAATAGGTTATAGCCGTGCTGGAATGGTTGGAAGGTAGATTGATTTCACTCAAATGAAACTCTCCTGAAATTCTCTCTACGCGTTTATTGCGTCTGCTGTACCACGTTTACTCAAACTTTTATACGTTATGGAGAAGAAAAACAAACAGAAAAATATAGGATAATACCTAGAAAGATGGCCGGGCGTATGTCAGCAGTCAACTTTTTTTAAGCAAATTGTGTGTTATCAAGGTGTATTGCAGCTAGGTCACAAAATTAGAATTAGAGAGATCGATGTGGGGTATGCTGAGAGGCTTAAAATATATATATATACGAACGGCGTACGTAGGCTGACTGCCGAATTCCTCGTGTGGAATTCGGATTACACTCTCTGCGCGCACTCATTCTATCTACACTCACACGGCCCTTACAATGGGAATATTGATTTCTTATCGAAAAAGCCGTGTAGCATTTATAGCTACGGTAAAGTCTCATGTGATATACTCCTCAGGTTCAAAGGTTGAGACGCGTATGATGACCATGGAAGGTAGAATGTTATGGTGACCAGCAACCACGAACAGCACTCTTAGGGAGCAACAGTTTCTATCTATCGTTACTCATCCTCCTACCGGAGCCGGAGGAGGCCCTCCATTCTCTTGGGATGATAAACGACGTTCCTGGGTGAAGTAAGGCAGAACATTACAGTCGTAGTAGTCGTCGTCGTAGTCGTCGTCGTTCTCGTTGAGATCTAGGTATCTATAGTTACGCTACTATACGAAGACTCTGAAACGGGCGTGCACTCTCCGTATATATCCAGCACTCTTGGTCTCGACCCATTCGCTTTCTCGCGTTCTTCTTCTCTTACTCTTTCTCCAGTTCTTCACGCTAGAGAATCTTGAATTATCCCTATCTTCGGGAGCTAGGGGTCAGTAAAGAGGGAACAAAGAGAGCAATACATGCTCTGGTTGTGCCTCCTGCCGACAATGGCAAAAGAGAACAGATGGAACGTGAAAGAGTACTATATCCAGCGAGTACGCCATTTGCGTCTACGAGAAAAGTCGTGTCATTCTTCGTACTCTCTCTCTCTCTCTCTCTCTCTCTCTCTCTCTCTCTCTCTCTCTCTCTCTCTCTCTCTCTCTCTCTCTCTCTCTCTCTCTCTCTCTCTCTCTCTCTCTCTCTCTCTCTCTCTCTCTCTCTCTCTCTCTCTCTCTCTCTCTCTCTTTCTCGTCGAATATGCTCGAGTACCATAGTTACGGCGACCCTCGATTCTCCGTCATTCCTTCGTCCCGGTGAATGTCCTGTAAGTAGGATACTTATCGTGTCGGAACAATGTCGTGCCAGACGTATACGTCGGGTATTGAAAGATATCTATGGTTGTATCAACTCGAAACCCGCATACCGTCCGTGTAACCCTCGATTTATATACACTTGAAGATATTCTTACAGTTTAACGTGTGGCATCATCCAGCGATCGATAAACCTTTTTCTCTCTCTGCTTTCGGACATCAATCTTTATCTTCCATCGAGTACCACGGTCTGAAATAATTGCATTCAAAGTTATCGGAGAATGTACTTGCACGGATTGGCAATAACCCGAATATGACCGATCAGTCACTTAACCGCACTGCACTGCGGTTGAATGTAACTTGGCGGAGCGAGACGCACGGAACGTTACCTCGTTCTACATGAAAATTTCGTGTGCGTATATATAGAGCTTCGGGGACAGCGAGGAGGCCAACAGGAACAGAAGCACGAGCGAGCCTCTGGAATCCCTGAATGTAGTCGAGATAAGCTGCGAATGACAACATTTTGTCAGCGTACTACTCGCAGGGCTGCTGTTGGTTGAGCTCGTAGCGTGTTCCTGTGCTGGATGTGGCATTTGATGGCTCGAGCCTCGCGCTCGCAACTGGGACAAGAGATCCCGAGGGGGTTTACGCCATGCCAATGTATCGTCGCCGTACTGGGATTACCGGGAGCTATCAGGATAGTCCAATGGTTACTTCGACCTCGGAACGCGCACTTCCACGAATCGCTTTCTACACGTTGCTATTCGCGCATCTCTACAACCGATACAGAAGCAGAAGCTCTTGACGTTGCAGAACGCGGTAAGACCTACCGGGCGTTTGCATCCGATTTCCGATATTTAGATCGCCGATACCGCTAATACAGTACCCACAGTAGACGCGCGTTATGTATAGCCCATTCGCCATCGACTTCTCGTGATTCTACTCCTGTACAAATTACTCGACCAATACAACGTTACGTGCTACGAAGTTCGCAGCTATTCCGAAGTGCATGTATTTCGTGCCGATAAGTTCTTCGACGGATCGTCGATCGATTTCATCTTCGATAAATCGGCCTTTCGGTTTATACGCATGCTACTTGCGATATATTCAAAACTCTGGGATCCGCAGAAAATTCGATGATTTCATCTCTTAGAAAAAAATGTTTTCTGAGGAACGGAAAATGTTATGTTATTGTTCATTTTTTAATTCTTCTCCATCGTATCAAGCTCATCATACTTTTCTATCGTTTACACTGCAGCGGAGTATTTTTGTTATAATATTATTTTTCGTTGAGAACATTTTGGATTTTCGAGCCAAGACTATTCGTCCCTTGTATCTAACCGTGTGTTCCATACATTTTTTTCTTTTCGGAAGCTGCAAAAGACATTGAGATTCTGCGCGAAACGAAGAAGTAAAAGGAGAATAGGAGGAAGATCATTGCAACAGTCGAAACAGCCCATGCGCGTAAGCTACGACTGATGTGGCCTTTTAGAGGCACGTAAATATTACTAAAGGGAAAATTGGGAGAACGCGTTAAGCTTTAACGAACTTATGTGAGTCGGGAGGACGTGGATATGCACGGCTTGCTCGCGGTGTGGAACGCACGAGGAATGAGCACGCGGCTCGATTCGCTCCGCAGTATTTTCTTCTTCGGACGTCCATAGTCGTGTCCGTCTTGGGTACGTGCGCTTTCGGTTCTAGTAACGAGGTTCTCAACCGCAAACCCCCGTGAGGAAGATCTTTCTTCCGTACAGTCGACCAAAATCTCCCCAGCGACTTTGTCTGACCTCGATCAACCGTTGCTATTGATCCCTGCGAGAGTAAGTGGATACAGTTGGGTCTAATCAGACAAACGTTGACGGGTTGAAGCACAGATATACAGATAGAGGGAGATCATACAAACATTTCTTGTGGCTGTATCTGCATTCACAGTCGTGACTCGAGTGTCTCTCTGGATAAGCGGACCTTACAACTCAGAATAATAGCAACCGAGCATGAACGTGATACTCTTTCAATTCTTCGAGTATACGAAATGAGAATTATACTTCTGCGTACAAAATTATTTCCTTGGCAAACAAGATTACTGCTTAGGCAACGCTATATATATAGCAGTATTGAAAGACCTATGTACGCGGTAGGACGAGACGTAGAAACGTTCATGTACGTAGAGTTGAATCTAGGCAAGGCTGGAAGTGGAAACTCTCGTCGTCGACGAATTTCGTAGAAAAATCTTACGTAAACATCCAATCCCGTAGTTGGTCCAGAACCCTGCTTTCGTTCCCTCTTTCGAGGCCGCGACTCTGCACGCTCGCTTGCGCTACCCTACTACGGTATATCTACTATATCTATATCGTTCTCGTATACCTATACTGTATGCTTCTCTTTCTCGTCACCCGCGGTGAGGCTGGTAGGTGTCTCTCTTGCTCGGACAAAGGGTACGTCGGAGTACGGGTAGCGCAAACTAATCAAGGTAATCTACACTATTTGCACGACTCACCCTCCCTGAAGCTCTAGCCACCCTCACTCTTCCGCCGGTTCGCCACGGGGTAACGGTGTGCGCGCGCGCGTGTGAGATAGCGAGGGCTCTTCCCAGTGGAGAGTTTCCGATGTTGTTGCTGCTGCGCAAAAGCGAGAGCGAGAAAACGTATGGACCGAGTGAAATGCGAGGCACGACCACAAGCGCTGGGATGCAATTGGCTCTTACATCCCTAAAATACGTTCGGCGTGTTACGACCGGAGGACTCGACCGGTCGGGACCTTCGTGGCGGTGGTTTTACATGTACAAATGTTATGCGGTCTTCTCGCACGAAGAATAGCTTCGGTGGTTATTCGGCTCTGGGTTGAGGGTAAACCGCGTGAAATAAAAGACAACAGGCACAAGGAAAGAAAAAAATTATAATATGACTGCAGGGCAGTCATATTATAATGACTTTGAGTAATCGCACAATGATCGGTTTTACATAGCACAACGAAAAATGATATTCAGGTATGAGAATATATTTTCTGGTCTATGCCTCGAAGAGCGATTTACCACTAGAAATGCGGAGTTGTACGGAGCAAATTGAACACTCGTGTTTACCGAAGAGCAAGTCAGAGAGTCGAGTAGGTAGAGTAGAAAATGGAGCTGGTTAGCACGGGGAGAGAAGTATGAGGTCTTGGAGGAAGCTGAGGAAAGCAACTCTCGACTTGGTGTCAATAGTACGGCTAAAGCTGCAAAGTACGAAAGTACTTTCGCCACCAGCAGCAGCAGCAGCAGCAGCAGCAACGGGAGCACATACCGTGTGCTTCGTGGGCTACGGAGTAACGTCTCGACGGGAACGGGGACGATGATGCGCTAGACGGATTCACCGCACTTCACATCCTATTCCTTCCTTTCCCTTCCGTCGTGTATGTAGATATATGTATGCGAGTAGTTAAGCTCTTCATGAGATGCGAAGGAAGAAGGGAGGAAGGAAGGTGGGGCGACAGGGCAAGCGAGATAGAGGACCAGACGAAGACGGAGATAATATATTGCGCTAACAGGCACGGACTCGCGAGCGACATACCGGGACACACAATTATTATAACGGGCAGAAGCAGCCACCACTAGCAGACACAACTATAGTATACACCACGAGCACCGCGTCGTGGCTTTGGCTCCACGACGAGGTGGTTGCAACTTGTTCATTACGCTCGAGTCAACTTCGAGCTGGGATTCTGACGATGGGTGCCTACATTTCTCTCGTTCACGTCGCCCCTTGCCCGTGCATCTCTGCTAAACCTTTTCCTTTCCTTCTCCCATCTTCATTTGCCGCTCACCCCTTCGTACTTCTCCTGGGTACAATTGTGCGCAAGACTTCTCAGCAAGCTTTCATCGTTATCTCGTCCCTCGCTATCTCTCTTTCCCTGCTGTAGTTATCCGCTGTTCTCTCGGTCGGTACTCTTTCGCTCCGACCGCCCGGGTAGTAGAATGTTGCATCGTGCAGAAGAATGAATAAAAAATACAAGAGGTGATAACCGTATTGATCTTGCCAAAGGTAAAATGCTAAACAGATTATGATTCTTCTGCTGTAAGACATTACCCAAGGAAAGGGAAGGATTCGCGATAATCCAATTTCCCGAGGGAATAAAAAGGAGAAGAAAAGTGACTTTGGATTTTGCAAGGGTTCGTAGAAGCCAAACGAAAGAAGACGAGGAGCATGGGAAGCCGCTGAAGCAGGAAGGCGGAACGCGAGTGCGGCCAAGTTATTATCGAGGCACGCCGGAGCTAATTTACTTTTTAAATAAATCCTGGTAGCTCGTTAACCGCCGAGGACGAGAGCACGCGGTGTAGGTGAAGCAAAAGAGTCTACCTCAGGGTTCTCTGGCGCCGGGCTGATGCCGAAGAGAAGTCTAAACCGCGAAAGGCGAATGGACTACCGCGGAGACTCCGTTCGCCATGGCTTCGTGAAAAAATGGAGATCGCCGTGGAGGGTTGAGAAGAAACGCGGCTGCAAATACCAAGGAAAAAAATGATGAGCGAGAGGCAAAGGAGAAAGCGAGAACGAAGTCGGGACTGCGACTGCACTCACCAACGAGAAGCCCGTCGCGTCCTTCGTTTCCCGATAAACCCGCAGCTCGATTCGCGCAAGGTAAAGAGTAAAGTATAGGAGATATAGAAAAGAGTTTGAGTGAGAGTACCGACTCTTCGGAAAACCCATTATTTCTTCGAGATTCTCAGTCACACTCTACCAAATTATTCGATCCTGCGTCGGCTGCTCAGTGATTAATGTTGGCGGCAGTGTGAATTCTTCTTCTCTCCAGTGCTTATACACCGAGAAAGAATCGCATATCGCGCGACGATGGTTTCCCATCGTCTCCGCGTTTCTTCGTTCGTCCCGTCGAAATTCGCGACGATAGCGATTGAGACTGCTGGTTATATTCTTCCGTAGAAAGAACGAGGAGAGCAAACGAGAAATAAAAAATATAACGGGGTCACGTCGTGCTCGAGTCGATTAAAAGTTCGCTAGCCCACGAGCTCACAAACGCGGTTTCCGAAAACACTCATCTCGCTCCCACTCGTGCGTCTCGCTATAGGTGGGTTTGCCATAAAAGTTTAACGGATCGAGGTAATTTTTAGCCGCATACGCCCACGAATATCACAGCGGACACGCGATATGATTTATCTTTTTCTCTTCGTTCGCTCTTTCCATCTTTTCCTACAATCGATTTCTTCTTGCAGTCGTGTTTCACCGATCCAACATACTGCAGGGATTTAGATTCGTTTAAAGCGAACAAATTTTCGTGCCGATCGTGTGCTTAATTCGTACCTCGCTACGTTTCAACCCTACTGAGAGCCTAGTGCTAGCAGGTCGTAAAATTCCCGGGGCAGTGCCTCCGACGAATTTTAGCTGGTTCAGCAGCAGCACCAGCAGCAGCACTAGCAACAGCGGTAGCACCAAACTAAACCGTTATCAAGATCGACGTGTGATCGAGAGGCGGAGACCACAATGTTATTGAGTCTATAAGAAAGGTGTTAGGAACGTACAGCTACACGTATTCATAGCATTGAAATGTCCTCGCACGGAGAAGGCCTTGCGATAGTTCACCCAAATATTCCGAACTTGCAAACTGATGCAATTGAAATATATTTTGGGGAGAAGATTTTTAGAACTGCTTTTCGTGGTTCCGTATTAGGAGCGATCGCACATAAATTAGTTTATTTCTGTGACACGAGTCGACGCTAGATGGCGGTGCAGCATGCGCGATTCACGCGAGCATCCATACCCTAACCCTTGTAAACCAGTAGAGTGATAAATCCCACAGAGGCACACCGAGGACCTAAACTTTTCAACATTATTTTTCTAAATAGTATTTCGTGCAATAAAAAGTTCGGTAACTACCAAACTTCAAGCTCGTTTAGGGAATTTATATCTCAGCACGGTCCCTGCACGTATACATACTATACCTTCGAATCTGTACGTCTTCGTCGCTCTCTTTGCAATTCCGGACCGTTGTTTCAGTTTTCTCGACATTGGCCCCCTCCGCCTCATCCACCTACCTTCGTGTTCCCTGTCTGCTTTTTTTTGTCTTACCCGTTTTGCATGACCCTCGCGAATCCTCTTTATTTTCCACGGGTGGCGTGCACCGTGAGCCCTCGCTATATCCAAGCACCACTGGCTCCAGCACCAGTGTTAACTTTGGCTTAATTGCTTTAATTACGCACTCTCGCCGATGTTGTATTTTTGTTGTCATGTTTTTTTTTTTTCGTTTCTCCGTTTCTCCTTTTCTTTCATATTGTTTTTTTCTGTTGATCACTGCTGGGTCTACACCGTACCTTGGCTTCTCATTGTTTTATTTGAGGAACACAAAGCTTCTCGTGTAATGTAATCGAGCTAACGACTTTATATCGTTTGAAACGACTCCCGCGTACACACACGCGCATTTGCATGGTGAAACACCGCTGTAGATGAGTACTCTCATCACGTTTCGTTATTCAAAAGACGACAGGTCTGTTATATAGACAGCATATGATACTGTACGAAGCAGTAGAACAGTGGGAGGTCGGGGTAAAGGAAGTTAGCACGACTGCACTCGGGAAACCGAGGCTACATGTACTGCAATATGAATAGAGTGAACAGAATTAATTATTCTAGTACGAGATATAAAGAGCTCTATTCTCTCGTTTATTACAAACAGATATTATCATTATTATTATAGTCGTAGGTAAGCACAAAGTTATTTGTTTCCTGAAAAATCTTCGACTTCGCGTCGACTGGGAGGTTGCGCACGTTAACCCGGGAGAAAATTCGACGAAGCAAAAGATGCTTGGAGTTGGTAACGACGATTCATCTTATGGAATTCGGCACGAACATTATTCATGAAGTGACTGACTTTCTTTGCAAGCTGCTCTTTCGCGATACCCACAGATGCGAAAGAACAAGATCGAACGAACGAGGGGGAGCCAAGCGAGAATGGTGAAACGTTCCCATCCTTCTCGTTTTGCCTTCAGCAAGCCCCGAATGGCTCATAATTAATACGTGCACGGTGACTCGAACTTTCCTTTCTTCCCTCTGTTCTGGCTCCATTAGCATCGTACGTAGTTGCATACCGATCACTGTTGGTATGCTTCGATCAACGCGCCAAAGAGTTTTGTCTGATCTAACGAGAATTTCCTGCAACAGTATTGTTTGTTTGACTATGCGTCTAATAATGGACTCGTCAGATAAATTGACCGATAACCTCGTTGATGAGGCAATAAATCAAGACTACCGATCAAGGCGAAGCAGAGGAATAAAACAAGATGCTCTTGTTCTCGCCAGAGATATGTTGTTGCGTACGTGAAAAACGTGGTAACTATCGGTCGTAGCTAAAAATTAATCTTAAAATCATAGTTTAATCGATACACACGTTTTATCGAATTCAGTACGATAATTTCATGTAAAATACTGACCTACAAGACAAATAGTCATGGCATTGCAGATGCGGTATTCTTTAACAATAGTTATAGAGCACCTATGCTTGTATTTGGATCCAGATTGTACCCATTATGTCCCTCGTAAAGCGGCTACCCTTCCCTTTGGTACACAAGTCCGTTCCTAGTTATCTCACTCTTTCAACGTATACCTTAACCACCGGAGCATGGGAAGGACAGAGAGAAATGATAAGGGGCTGAGCATTGGGATGGTGCAGCGTAGTCCACGAGAGGTCCACTGAGAACCTGGATATAAATTGGATCAACTGACGGCGAATCTCCTCCACCTTTCTATATACACGCATACGCATACTTAGATACATAAAGCGACATACAAGTTCCTAGAGTCTCTGGTAGGACAAATCACCGATATCTACAGACGAAATGATTTCCTCCACCGATGGCGCTCACTTGTGCACAAATCTTTCTTCTCTCTCTCTCTCTCTCTGTACAGTTCGCTTCCTCACTTTTTCATCGTCCTGGCAGAGGTTCTCCATGACTGTCCTTCGAACTCGGAATTTCACCTCCAGAACGCGGTTCCCTCACTTACCCACAGCGTTGGTGGTATTCGCGGGAATTTTCTCACCGTTCCCCAATAGAAAGAGAGAGAGTATCAAGGAAGAGGAAGAAAACCAAGCATCAAAATAACTCGAACCGCATACAGCAACACGAGAACTTCCGAAATGCTTAGTCCGCAGTCAGGATGGGTTAAAGAAAAGCACCAACAGCAAAGATATAGAGAGGGCGGAGAAGAACACCGATGTATAGCATATCCGTGGATGTACCAACGTAGTGGTATACTCTACCGAAGAAGAGAGAACTCGTACCCACGGGAATTCACTTAATTTCGCTCTCGTGCTCACTGAATGGTATTCCCGGTTGGAATTCAAGTGACTGTGCTCGTGGCCCCGGGTCACCCTCCCTCGCTTCTCCCCTTGCCCACCTTTACTTAATGTGTTGTCTTATAAACTCTAGTTCTGGGTGTATTATAGGCTAACTGACTAATGAAAATCGCTTCTCGTTATTCCCATTACCCTTGAGGGGATCGAGTCACTTTTAAAATAAAATTATTAAATGTGAGATTTCTCGTGCAGATGATACCTCACTGGATTTGGTAAAATTGTTACTGAATTTAATTATTTTTCGCCAAGTGGAAACTCTCCTAGAGACTAAAATCATTAATAATGGCGTTTTTTATGATTACCAGTTCGCACAAAGTTTAAAAGAGCAACTGCAACATTAATTTTATCCTGATAAGATTTTGTTAGACACACAGCAATAAGTATTTGGTGAGGGTCAGAGAAATTCCAATCCGAACGATCGATTGTTCGTTGAAGCGAAATTTTTTTAGTTTGCCAGTTTCCGGTACATAAGCTGAGATTGCATTTGTATCGACGAACGCCTGACATACATTTAATTCATTATACGATGTCGCACGAGACTCACGTACATGCACATAGATAGGTACTAGCGTCCTCGGGAACAATATGAAATCGCTCGAACGGGGGTGAGGGTGTTGGTTGGTGTGTAGCCCACTTGGCCGGATTCCCAGTCGGAGCAGGGTAAGAGAGGAAGATGCGACGAGCGGAACCCGGAGGCGCGCTCGACCCGTGCAACTCTCGCTTCTTAAGTGTACGCACTCACTCGCTCCACTCTAACTCCTGCTTTCTCATTCCCGCTGTATCTCGAAAGGCACAGCGAGTGAAGGAGGTAACCAAGTGACAAAGAATCGAGCGAGTCAGTGAGAAAACAAGAGTGAGGTGAGGAAACGCAAACGCGCTTATCCGGGAAATATGCTTTAGTATTATAAAACGCTTCGGAAAATTGTCTATTCCGGGTTTATTATCCGGAAAACCTGTCGCGTGTTTCCACCGGCCCGGTGTCGTCGTCGTCGGGAATAGCATGACATAGTACCATGGCGAAAACGGAGTACGCATATACAATGTCCTCCTTGCCACTCGGTCCCATTTTTACACTATTCGAATAAAGTTAAATTTATCAAAAAACTCATTGTCGTGTTATTGAATATAACGTTTCTTGGTGTGCGATGGAATGACCCACGTGATCAGCGTTTATTGAAATCATGAGAGAAATAAGCGCAGATTCTCGCTGGTGCCTAGGGCGTACACTGGATCCGGTGTAGCCGAGCTTTGTCTACCTACGAGAGACAGAGTCCGTGAATAACGTCAAATCCAAATGAGAATTCGAGTCTGATTCCGAAATCCGATACGACTTGGCAGTGTGCCATACGGCACGTGCGCGAAACCGTCGTGATGACCAGCTCTGATGCTGATTCGCCGACGCTTATCGTTAGCGTAGAAAACCGCAATCGACTCACGAGCACAACTTCAAACTTTTCCATTTTATTCCTCGTCTAAAAAGAATATATATTTTTATAAATCTTGATTGCATAATTAATTACGAATAACCATTCTTTTTTTTAATCTTCATTCTTTACTTCAATTAATTATGAGAATTAGTAATAACGCTTTGCGCGTCCCCGTCTCCCAGCCCCCTCCCAGTCATCGTTTCTTTCTTTCCTGATCGTCTTTTACTTCTTCATCCGATCATATTTTATTATATCTCACGATTGCCTATTGTTTTCCTCGCGAACGTCTATTGTTTTTCCCTTCTGATTATGCATCGTATTCCCTTCGATCGTCATTAATAATCTAAAATTCCATCCAAACGTCTTTTCATTCTCTTGCGATCGATTGTGTGAGTGGTTGTGCGGAGTACCCACTTAAAGTCTCTGTGTGCCGAGTCTTCGTGTAATTAATAGATCGATCAAACAATTTGAATTTGTTGAGCTTTTTGGATTGTTTAGGTTGTTCAAACCATAGAACTATACGATCGAAATGGGGTAACCGGTATATTATTTAACCCTTTCTAGCCTTTCCGTTGAAATGAGACCTCCGGTATCAGACCCCACGATTCTCGTAAACGGCAAAAGTGGCGGCGAGATATTTTAATGATTCGTAATTACATGATTGATTATTACGAGTTTAATGAAGGCAAAAGGAAAGTAGATAAACAAATATAGAACTCATAACAATGTGTAGCAAACGGTAGATTTTCGGGGTCGTTGCTCGTCACTCGATCAAACACGTTTATGTAAATTTATTCGCGTTATACATAATTTACATATGAGTAAACGCATGATGGCTATATATGCCCGTGTGTTTGTCAAGGGAGTATGACTCGTTCCTCGATCCGTCTGGCCACGGGAATGCTCACGAC
>CAWWDW010000100.1:7500-17143 GCA_963942595.1 Cylloceria caligata | reverse complement strand
ATCACCTTATGGGAACTTCCGACACAAGCGGTTGTTCGTAAAATTTGCGGTATGCTGTGCGAGTGACATCAGCGCGATTTAGTTGACGGACATAATATTGGATTGTTTGATAATCAAATAATTATTGATTCGGTAGCGTGTTATTCGTCGACGCGGTTGGCTGAATGAGCCTGCTTGAAAGCCCATACTCAGTGAAAGACGTAAGTAATATGCTGCGTTAGTTACTTTTATTTTATTTCCTTTATTTCATAAGTATTAGAAGAAGAACAAGAAGAAAAAAGAAGAACAAGAATAAGAAGGATAAGAAGAAGAATAAGAACAAGAACAAGAAGAACAAGAAAAGGAGGAGGAGCAGGATGAGGACGATGACGAGGAGGAGGAGGAGGAGGAGGAGGAGGAGGAGGACCCGGTAGATTCAGGTAAGCTGTTAATAATACAACTACTCTGACAAAAATAAAAAAGTATGCGGATAATAATAGTAAAATGAAAAAACAGGGTACGAGTCGGACCCAAACGTTTTTCGCTTTGCACGATTCACTGTGCCGAGACCGCCGACAATCGAGTTGATTTATGAAGTGCGTCGGCGGTTCCCGGGTGCAGTCGACAGATTCGAGGACTAGAAGCAAATTTAAGTTTGTGATTCTTACGTTACACGACTTATATACATAGTATATAGCTAGCGACAAACAAAAAATTCAATTAAATAAAATAAAAATTCTAATAAATGGTTTAATTATGCTTGCAGGTGGACAGACTAACGATGGAAGGACTACTATACGGGGAGGTGATATTTTGCCTCCTGATGAACGCTTCGGTATCGACAACGAGCAGAGACGTTATTTTCCACGCTTTAGGATGCAGGGTCGAGAGACAGATTTTTATTTTCGTCAGCCACCGGACTATATCGATCATCTGACAGGGTTCGAGGGCGGTGTACGAGATGTTCTCACACGTCTTACAGAATCGTGCGAAGGACATGATTATGTGGGTATGACTCTGAGCGTACCGTCTTTCGCGCAAGGACCTGTATGGTTATCATTTCGACCAGTTCGTGACATCGTTCCTGACGATATATGGCGACTAATTAATAGTGCAGCTCAGAGTGCGCGCGAATTTCGAATAGACGCCGGTACACGTAGAATGACGACATGTATGGTACGAGGCGTCGAAAGCGCCGGTGTGGGCATCAAGTTTACACACGAGTCTATAGCAAAAAAAGTCAATTTTATGCATAAGTAATAGCGATAATTTGTGTCTACAAGGATCCCTTGTCACAGCCCGAGCGCATGCCGAACGCGGTCAAATAACAGGTGGGCTGAAAAGTTCGTAGGCTAACATAGAAAAAATCTTTTTTTTGATAAAATTTGATTCTATTATTCAATATAGTTGCCTTCGAAGGCAATACAACAATTTTTTTAAATTTATTTATTTTTTATTTTTATTTATTTAAAAAATTTTTTTTTTCTTACGGTTGATTTTCCTGGTGCACAGTCCAAATAATGTTTATCAAGCCAAGCCTTGGCTTCAACAGTATTTTTCTTCGCCAAAAAGCAATGCTTTATTAACACACGAAATTCTTTTTTATCCATTTTTTCAAACTAACAAAAGTTGCTTCACTCAAAATGCTATATCTCACAAACTAATAGTGCGACAGCTGTCAAATTTATACACGTGTCTTTGAAGGTTAGGGCTAACTAAAAATCATATCGATTTAATACTAGTAGCGCCATCTATGTGTCAGCCTACGATCTTTTCAGCTCACCTGGTACGTACGGGCGAGCTACACGGACGATGGTGTCAAATTCGGAACGGACTTCGAGGATAGCAATATACAGCAGCGATAGAGCTCACGCGTAATGCAGGGGTAACGACACCGTCTAGAGGGTGCGGTGTGCGGAAAATTCAGCTCTTTCAGGAGTACTTGGTTCACGATGGTATAGCGATTGTTGTTTATGAATTTCTTACATTCGGAAAATGCGTTCCGATTCTGTACGATGAGCGAAAATCCGTACTCTCTGCAATAAGTAAAATTAATCATACACTTTTTATTCTCTATTACGAGCGTTTTGATCACTACCAGCCAATATTAAATCTCGCTGGTGCGCTAGGTAGTCGGGGGTTCTGCACACATTGTAATTCCAAGTATATTCGAGTACTCGAACATCGCTGTAGCTATCAATGTGCTCGATGTAAATCCACTTATTGCAACGGCAATAGAGACTCTCAGCCTGAGTATTGCACAGACTATAATCGTTCGTTCTTTGGTGCTTTTTGCCTCGCTCATCACAAGGGTGAGGGCTCCGCAGGTATCACGTCTCATAAATAAAGACGGTACAGCATCTGTAAATCATTGAAAATCTGTAGAGGCCGCTCGCGTACGATTAAAACCACAGATAAAAAGAGGCATGTATGTAGTATATGGTTTTGTATTACATGCAAGCAAACCCGACCGACTACGCATGCGTGTTTTATAGCACCTCTTGAGAAACCAGAGGTGCAAAAGGCAAAGAAAAAAGACAAGCCTTCTACGAGATTTTTATTTTATGATTTTGAGACGCAGCAACACGAACAATTGCACGATGATAAATCGACACGAATTCACGAGCCGAATTTATGTGATACACAATGCGTATGTACGACATGTCTGGATATCACAGATATAGAGACCGATTGTGCTGAGTCTGGTAAACGTGAATTCGTGTTTATCGAAGATCCCGTTGGAGAGCTCCTGAAATTGGCATTATCGCAATAATTAAAAATGACCATCTGTATTGCTCATAATGCGAGAGCTTTCGACGCGCAATTTATCCTACGGTATTTAATCGAAGTGCAAAAAACACAGTTGCCCTCTCTGATTATGAATGGAACGAAGATTGACTCGATGAAGATTGGTGATGTCGTTTTTCTCGATAGTCTAAACTATTTACCCATGGCTCTTAGTGCTTTACATAAGGTCTTTGGTTTCGCTGATGAGGTGGCAAAAGGTACATTTACCCATTTATTCAACACACCGGAATATCAGAATTACTCAGGTCCACTGGCGGCTCTGCATTTTTACTCACCCGATACCATGTTCTCGGCGGATCGCGAGCGATATTTAAAATGGTATGGGGAAGAATCTAGTCGCGTCGATTATAAATTTGATTTTGCGACGTAATTTGTGCAATATTATCGTATAGATGTTACAGTTTTGAGACGAGCGTGCCTAGCTTTTCGAGAATTACTTATACGTTGCGGAAGCATGTGTCCCTTTACTGAAGCATGCACGATAGCATCAGCGTGTATGAGAGTATTTCGAAAGAATTTTCTACAGAAAGATCGCATTGCAGTGTTACCACCAGGGGGGGGGGGGTACCGCTGGGGCGATAAGCAGTCGCGCAAGACCGCTCTTGCTGGACGCACGAAAAAGTATCGCCCTCCGACCGGCCTACCGGTGGTCGACGGGTACTACGTGGATGCAAGGGTCCATCACGTTCTTCAATTTCACTCGAACTAAATTCGGTGATACAATGGACGAGCGACACGAGCGTACCGTTCTTATTTCCGGGCGAATCAAATCGAAAGGGTACACTCTAACCAAAATATGGGAATGCGATTTTGACAGATTACTCGAGAATAACGAGGAAATGTCATTATACGTGAAAAATCATGACATGGTCAAGCAGGCGCCTCTCGAATAACGCGATGCATTCTTTAGCGGTCGAACGGAAAATTTTGTAAGCTTGTACGCCATCGCGAATGGGGAGTAGAAACGCTATGTGGATGTATGCTCGCTGTATTCATGGGTGTGTAAGAATGGAAAATATCCCGTTGGACATCCAAAATTGTACGTAGGTGACGAGTGTCGAGAACTCGTAGGACTTGAAAACGATCTAAGTGTCGTTGAGGGTCTCGTGAAGTGTACCGTGGTAGCACCGCGCGAGTTGTATATTCCCGTACTGCCTGTTCGCATGCATGAGAAACTACTGTGCCCCGTGTGTAGAACGTGCTGTACAGATATGGATACATCCGCGGGCTGTACACACGATGACACGACTGAGCGAGCGTTTGACGGCACATGGGTTGTAGACGAACTGAGAAAAGCTGTGTCGCTCGGATATAAGGTGACGCGTATCTATGAAATTTGGCAATACGTTGTTACGCAGTATGATTCGACAACGCGACGAGGCGGCTATTTTGCCGAGTACATTGATACATTCCTAAAAATAAAACAGGAGGCGAGTGGACCGCCAACAGAGTGTAACGATGACGAGCAAGCAATAGCGCGTTTTATAGCATTGCACAAGGAGTCTGCGGGTGTATATCTCGAGCGAAGTGCTTTGCAATCAAATCCCGGTTTACGTTTGCTCGCAAAATTCATTCTTAATTCATTCTGGGGAAAGTTTGGTCAACGTGAGAATCTCACGAAAACCGTTATCGTTTTCACGCGCGCGGAGCTAATGAAGTTACTAACGAGTCCGGAGATTGAGGTGACAAGAATGCTACCGGTTAATCACAAGATCATGTATGTAAACTATGTGAGCAACCGCGATGCTATCCAACCATCCCCGACATCAAACGCAGTGATTGCAGCATACACGACGGCACAGGCACGCCTAAAACTATACAGTTATCTTAAGGGGCTCGGGCGGCGAATATTGTACTGCGATACGGACTCCTGTATTTACGTGAGTCGCCCCGGTGGTAAAGAGTATGAGTCGCCAATCGGTCAATTTCTAGGGGATCTCACGGATGAAATAAGCGAATACGGGCCTGGTAGTTATATAACTTCGTTCGTTTCGGGAGGACGACAATTTTACGCATACCTTGTTCGTAAACCCGACGATACGATTATTGAAAAATATAAAGTAAAGGGTATCACGCTAAACTTGGCGAATAGCCGTCACGTAAATTATAACTTATTACGATCTTTCGTGACAGGAGCAAGGAGCGTACCTATTATTTTTTAATTCGACGCTACTCGACGCACGGAATTTCATCATGTAGTAACGCGTAAAGAAACGAAATCATGCGAACCTGTTAACACGACGCGAAAGCGGCACAGGATGTAGTCTACTGTACCGTACGGCTATTGTGAAATACGCTTATTAGTATAACGCAAAAAAAGTATATGGTTTTACGGTTGAATTCGCGATATTTTTAAATAATCTTTTTTCTGATTTCATGTATCATATTTACTGTGAACAATACATTTAAAAAATTGATTTATCATGTATAAAACCGTTGTCTGCTCGTTATTTTTGTGCTACTATTCGTAGCAGTAGCTGCTATCTTTTTACCGTTCCCTTTTGTTCTGAATCCTCATCGTTGAATCCTTTTGTCCCGTCTTTCTTATCGAGTGTTTCCATTTGTTCTGACTTTCTTGTGCTACCTCCCTCGATATAATATTGATGTTTAGAAATACATCATTCGTAAAATTTGCACATAGAGATGTATGCATGGTGAAATAAAAATATTGATTTATTTGTGAGAAATATAAAAACTAACGTTATTTAATTTACATACGGTGTAAACATCAGCTTATACCGCGGGTCTACGCGTCATCAGCTAGTACAGGCGCGCCGCGCCTCTTCAGCTCGTCAAGGCCGCGAAAATAACTTATGCCACGGGGTCGCCGCCGCTTTCACTGTATAAGCTTATTTAAGAGTCAACTGATTGATTTTGATAGACACGCATAGATATGGATACACGTTGGAAACATCCATGGACAGCCGTGATAAGCGGTCCTACGGGTTGTGGTAAAACATATTTTGTCAAAAAATTCTGTAAATACATGCACGAAATGACGGATGTCCCGTTCGAGCGTATACTTTTTTATTACTCAGAGTGGCAGTCCGGGTATTCAGAATACGGTGATACAAGACCTAAACTTGTGGTCATTGACGATCTAATGCGCGAGGCATCGAACAATACCGTGGTCGATCTTTTCACCAAAGGTAGCCATCATAAAAATCTTAGTGTCATTTTCATCACGCAAAATCTCTTCCATCAGGGTCACGGACGGGTGCAAGATCGCGCACAAATTCAGCATCTAGCCCGTCAGGTATGTCTCGAGAATCCGCGATTTTTGCAGGAGGTATATTTCAATGCAACAGCTGCACCGCAAGGCTATCTATTATTCGACTGGAAACAATCGACGCCTGATAATTGTCGATTTCGCATCTGTATATTTCCCGATTACCAATACTATTATGTTTACGTGCCTCAAAAAGAAATAAAAATTCGCGATGCGACGCGCGCTCTACGAGAAATGCGCTTGTAATGGTGTTGCGCGGACCTCTCGATAAAAAGCAAATAATTATATCTCAAGCGCTGTGTTATCTGAAGCAAGAGCAGTGACGTGCATTTTGCGCAAAGCAGATGTAGCGCTCGTACGGTGTATATGTGAGTGTGCTGTGAACGTTTTGCAGGGAAACGTGAACCTTAATAACGTGCAAAAGAATCATCTTCGGAGGTACGCGACAATTCTTCGACGAATACCCGCGCGAAAGGGAAATTGGAGCGGTAAGAGGAAGATCGTCGTCGAGCACTGTGTCGGATATCTGAAGTTGCTTCTTGTGCCTGTCTTGGTCTACATGAGCCATGGAATATGCCAGAAAGATAGTACTTATTCCTCATGATAACATACATCGTCTCGCTGGACTCGCCACTACTGCTGCTGCTGCTACTACTACTACTACTACTACTACTACTACTACTACTACTACTACTACTACTACTACTACTCAGTCAGTCAGAGGTCAAAGAGGCGGTTAAAGAGTTTCTCGGCAAAGAAAGCACGGGCGACGTAAAAGTGAACCTGACGAAGACCAGCTACCGTGGAAACATAATAGCATATGTCGAACTCAATGCACTGGCGGCAGCGAAACTCGAAAGCGCTTCGAGAATAAAAATTGGCTGGGTAAACTGTAGGGTGCGGCTCAAAGCCAGAGCAACACGAGGTTTTAGGTGTAACGGCTTTGGTCACATAGCAGCCGGATGTAACGCAGAGGTGGACCGATCTAAGCTGTGTTGGAAGTGCGGTGGGGAAGATCACAAAGCGGTGAGCTGCGAAAACGAACCGAGATGTTATCTCTGTGCAGAGAAAGCAGGGAGCCGCAGCGACCATGTCCCTGGCTCGGGTAAATGCGCAGTTTATCGGGAAGCTGAACGAAAAGCGAAACAGAAATCGGGATGGCAGTAATGCTGCAAGGCAACTTGAGCCGGTGCAAGCTGGCACAGGACCTAATGTTCCAGCTTGCGCACGAAAAGGAAGCGACACTGTTCTTCATTTGTGAACAGTACCAAAACCTAGAAAGCCGTGGATGGTACACTGACACGACGGGTTACGCGGCCCTATGGGTTAGAGACATGGACAACCTGCCGGTTAAAGCCCATGGCAATGGAGATGGCTATGTCTGGATGACAAGCGGAGACATTACCTATGTGAGTTGCTATCTCTCACCAAGTGGAGGGATAGACTCATTTCGCGGAAAGTTGGCACAAATTGAGGATGTCTGCCGAAGTCTTCATGGAGAAGTCCTTCTGGCCGGCGACTTCAACGCATGGTCACAGGAATGGGGCATGACAAGATCAAATAGTCGGGGAAATGATGTAGCAGAAATGGCAGCAAGACTCGACTTGACCATACTGAATGCAGGGACCTCACCAACCTTCAGGAGAAGTGGATGCCAGGGGACGATAATAGACCTTACGCTTGCAACGCCGGGCGTAGCGGCAATTTCGGTTGGCTGGTGTGTGCTGGAAGATTTTACGGCCAGCGATCATCAATATGTACATTTCCGACTTGAACAGACAGACGCGCAACTGGCGCAGGGATCAAATCGGATACACCGGATAAGTTGGAACGTTGCTAAACTTGACACCGAAATACTGCTCAGGGAACTGTCCAAAGGGGGCAGCCTCCTCGCAGAAGCTGCGAACAATGCGGCGACGGAGGAACAAGCTGAAAAACTAGTGGAAACGACGATGAGGTTGATCACCAAAGGTTGCAAGGTGTCTATGCCAAGACGATCCCAAAAGCCAAGGAGACAACCAGCATACTGGTGGACGGGTGAAATTGCTGAACTCAGGAGGAATTGTCTACGACTAAGGCGCAAGGCTCAAAGAACCCGCAGGAGACTAGATGGGTGGCAGGAAAATATAGCATATAAAAGGGCAAAAAAGCTGCTAACGAGGGCAGTTAAGGACAGCAAAGCTCGGTGCTGGAAAGCTCTGTGCGATGAGATAAACACAGAGACATGGGGACGAGGCTATCAAATCGTTACGAGGAAACTGAAAAAATTGGCACCGGAAGGTCCCAAAGACCCCCAAACAATGGCGGAAATAGTAAGTGCATTGTTTCCCGAACACCCTGAAAGAAGGCACTTACCAGAACGATCAGCTGAAGCACCCCGACTTTTTACAGTGGAGGAGCTTCACACAGCAGTTGCAACGCTAAATAATAAGAAGGCACCAGGACCAGATGGTATACCAAATGAAGTACTGAAAGTTATTGCGAAGGAACATCCCTATTTGCTCCTTAACATGTACAATGCGTGCCTGAGAGCAAGATCTTTTAGTGGGAGATGGAAAGTACAGCGACTAGTGCTGATTGACAAGGGAAAGGGACCACCGGTCACCCCGTCGTCCTTTCGCCCCCTGTGTATGCTGGACACCTCAGGGAAAGTTTTGGAGAAGCTTATTCGAGGACGGCTCCGGGAGGCTATTGTTGAAGCGGGCGGACTGGCTGACAACCAGTACGGTTTCCGTGAGAAGCGATCGACAATAGATGCAGCTTTGGAGATAGTGAAGGAAGCAAAGAGAGCTTGGTCAGGGAACTGTAGGTCAAGGAGCGTGTGCGTATTAGTCACGTTTGACGTCAAAAATGCGTTTAATACAGTAAGGTGGGCCGATATCATCGAGGCTTTGAAAGAACGGTTCAGGGTCCCGGCATATTTGATATCCATCATTGAGGATTACCTAAGAAACAGGCACCTCCAGTATGACACAACGGTAGGCCCCCGTAGAAAAGAGGTCTCAGCAGGGGTAGCACAAGGATCAGCCTTAGGGCCAGACCTGTGGAATGCGGTGTACGACGGAATTCTCACGATGGAACTACCGGAAAATACAAAACTGGTGGGCTTTGCCGACGACATAGCGGCAGTCATCATCGCCAGGACGGAAGAGCAAGCACGGAGGCGTGTGGCCCAGGTGTCCAGGAGAACGAGTGACTGGTTGGAGAACCACGGCCTGCAGCTAGCGGTGAGCAAAACGGAGATGGTCGTTCTCACTAGACGGCGGATTTTTGAAGTCCCGTTCCGAGCTGAGATTGCAGGGGAAGTAATCGAGGGAACCGGATCGGTGAGATCCGTCAGTGCAACGACGAGCAGCACTGAGAGTCGCGTGTGCCTATCGCACGGTCTCAGAAGCGGCGGTCCTAGTGGTCGCAGGAATCACCCCGATAGACCTGCTAGCCAGTGAACGGAAGAGGATCTACGAAAGGAGAGCGGAAAATGACAAACGAACCGTAAAGGAGCAAGAGAGAGCCAGTGTCATGCGAAGATGGGTAGAACGGTGGACGCAAGGCACTACGGGCCGGTGGACCGCTCGGATAATTGGACGCCTGGAGCCCTGGGTAAATAGACGCCACGGGGAGGTAAAC
>CAWWDW010000100.1:0-5000 GCA_963942595.1 Cylloceria caligata | reverse complement strand
TACTACTACTACTACTACTACTACTACTACTACTACTACTACTACTACTACTACTACTACTACTACTACTACTACTACTACTACTACTACTACTACTACTACTACTACTACTACTACTACTACTACTACT
This sequence comes from Cylloceria caligata, assembly GCA_963942595.1. Lineage (NCBI taxonomy): Eukaryota > Metazoa > Arthropoda > Insecta > Hymenoptera > Ichneumonidae > Cylloceria > Cylloceria caligata. Next base: position 4,870 of record CAWWDW010000100.1, on the reverse strand, counting down.
ACTACTACTACTACTACTACTACTACTACTACTACTACTACTACTACTACTACTACTACTACTACTACTACTACTACTACTACTACTACTACTACTACTACTACTACTACTACTACTACTACTACTACTACTACTACTACTACTACTACTACTACTACTACTACTACTACTACTACTACTACTACTACTACTACTACTACTACTACTACTACTACTACTACTACTACTACTACTACTACTACTACTACTACTACTACTACTACTACTACTACTACTACTACTACTACTACTACTACTACTACTACTACTACTACTACTACTACTACTACTACTACTACTACTACTACTACTACTACTACTACTACTACTACTACTACTACTACTACTACTACTACTACTACTCCACAGGGGGTTGGGTTCCCCTACGTGGCGCGTCTTCAGGTGGCGGATAGAGGATGCCTGTGTTTCGTGAAGGTTGAGCGGGGTTGCCTTGTGGGCCTTTTCAGCCTCACAGGCAGACTAACGCTAACCGGATCGAAACACGGGTTGGGGCATATGCCCTCGCGGACCAAGCCCACCCAAGCTAAGATGTAAATCCACCGTGTCGATAGCTGCATGGCACCAGGGGAGTGGTGTCACAAACGGTGTCTCCAGGATACATGGCCGCCTCCTGGAGTACTCAAGGCCCTACCCCCGCAAGCGGGGCTCTGCGGGGGCGGACTTTGGACTTCCCTAGCTACTCGTGGGACAAAATATGGACGAAATCTTAACACTAACACAAAACGGCGAAGTTAACGAAGAAGTAGCGGAGAATACAGCGAGAGAGGATGCTGAGACAACTGGCGTGACTCGCAAGACAGAGCGGACGGTGCTAACGCTCTTGGAGAAGAAAGTAAAGGCGCATATGGAAGAGGAGGAGCGCCAAATAAAATTCCTCCAGGAATACATTGCAGCAGTGAACTACGTGTGTAAAAACGTCGCAACTACACCAAGAAAAATAAAGGAGGGAGCGGAAGACGCCCAAGCGGCAGTTGCGGCCGCAGCGAAAAGCCGTGCCGAGTGGAAGAGGGCGTATCTAGCAATACTCACGGAGGTGAAGAGGTCAACGAAGCAGCAGAGACGGGGCTCGGTATGTGCCGAAACCGTTGTTGCAATGGAGGTCACCCCCGGCCCAGCTCTGCAGAATATGAACAAGAGGAAAAGACAAGGTACGGCTACTCCGAGTCCGAAAGGAGAAACCACGCCAAAGGCAGCTGTAAAAAAACCTCGCGAAGACGAAGAGGGGTTTACGGAGGTGAGGCGAAAACCAAAGAAGGGCAAAAACCAGGCGATGCCGGGTGTGAAGGAGAAAACCAACGAAGCCAAGGAAAAGCGCAGCCTCCGGACAAAAAGAAAACAGAAACCATGACGAGAGGCGGTGGTGATAAAGCCGATCAAAGGCAAGGGATATGCCGATGTCCTGAGGGACATACGAGTTGGTGTGGACCCTGGAAAAATGGGGGTACAGATCACAGATATAAGGCGGACCGAGGCCGGTGACCTGTTGGTGGAGATAGGAGCTACAGCTGCCGAGGACAAAGGGAAATTCAGCAAGGCCCTGCAAGAAGCCATTGGTAACAACGGCAGCGTGAGGCAACTAACACCGCGGACTACGGTCGAAATCCTGGACATCGATGAGGTCACTGAAGGAGATGAAGTGAGGAGTGCCCTGCAAACAGTCCTGCAAGTGGAAGGCTGCGAGGATGCCAGGATTTTCCTCACAAAAGCGGGCATAAGGGGAAAGAGAAAGGCTATTGTGGAGATGAATGCACAGGCGGCTAAAATACTGATAGACGCCGGGCATGTCAAAGTTGGCTGGGTCAACTGCCGCATCAGGGCGAAGGCGCAAATCACAAGGTGCTTTCGGTGCCATGGCTACGGGCACCGCTCGGCCGAGTGTAAGGGCCAAGATCGGTCAAAACTATGCTGGAGATGCGGTGGCGGCGAACACAGGGCCGCGACTTGCACGAAAAATCCACACTGCCTCCTCTGTGCGGATATAGACGGTGAAACCAGAACGGATCATGTCCCAGGGACACACAGGTGCAGGGCTTTTCAGATGGCCACGAAGACCGCGGCCAAGAGGAGACCGTGATTCTTCAGGGAAACTTGCAGCGCAGCCGGCTCGCACAGGACCTGGTACAGCAGTGGGCATTTGAAAAAAAGGCGGACCTAATGTTCATATCGGAACAGTATACTGACCCTCCCGATGTACGGTGGTATTCAGACACGACAGGGACGGCAGCGTTATGGTTGGTCAATAGCGCGAGATTACCGGTGGCAAAACACGGGAAAGGAGACGGCTTTGCATGGATAGAAAGCAGCAAAGTCACCTACATAAGCTGCTATCTATCGCCAAACGAGGGGATCGGAGCCTTCAGGCAGAAACTGGGAGCGCTGGAGGATGCCATCCAGAATTTCCGGGGCGAGGTTGTGCTTGCCGGAGATTTCAATGCCAAATCCCAGGAATGGGGGATGACGCGAGCTGATACCAGAGGGGATGAGGTCGCGGAGATGGCTGCAAGACTTGACCTGACAGTCCTGAACATCGGGAACACGCCCACGTTCAGGAGGCCAGGGTGCAGAGAATCCATCCTCGACCTGACCCTTGCGACACCAAGGGCCGCAGCGAGGATAACGAGATGGCGGGTGCTCGAGGGCTACACGGCTAGCGACCACTCTTACATAGGATTCCAAATGACGAGGGAAGACATAAAAATCAACGAACGGCGAGATGCGATCCGCTGGAATGTCGCCAAACTGGACCGAAGAGCGCTACTTAGGGCGCTGTCCGGAGGGGGTGACTTTTTGGTGGAGTCTGGAGACACGTTAGCCTCCAGGGAGGCAGCCGAAAAACTGATAGCGAAAACCATGGCATTGATTTTGAAAGGCTGCAAGAAATCCATGCCCGTGAAGTCGAAAAGGAACCACAAGGAACCTGCGTACTGGTGGACACAGGAGATAGCTAATCTACGGAGCGACTGCTTCAGATGGAGGCGTAGAGCGCAAAGAGGGCGTAGGAGGGACGGAGCAAACGAGGCAATCGAAGCCTACAAGACGGCGAGGAAGAGGCTCGTCATAGCTGTGAAGACCAGCAAGACCCGGTGCTGGAGGGAGCTGTGCGAGGAAGTCGACCAGGACATGTGGGGTCGGGGCTACAAGATCGTTACGCGTAAGCTAGGCAGGATGGCACCTGAAGGAGCAAAGGACCCGGAAGATATGGAGCGCATTGTGGACGCTCTTTTCCCGCAACACCCACTGAGGCAGGAGAGGAACTTCCCTCAAGAAGAGGAGGTGCCTGTCTTCAGCGTGTCGGAGCTACGTGATGCCGTTCAATCTATCGCGAACCGCAAAGCACCTGGCCCAGACGGAATTCCCGCGGAAGTAATCAAGGTAGTAGCGGAAGAGCATCCTTACCTCTTGCTGAACATGTATAACCTCAGCCTTCGGGCTGGGGTATTCAGTCGGAGGTGGAAAAAGCAGCGGTTGGTGCTACTCGACAAAGGGAAGGGCCCGCCAATAACGGCGTCATCGTACCGGCCGCTGTGTATGCTCGATACTGCAGGGAAGGTGTTCGAGAAAATGATACGCGCACGGCTCCGAGCCGCGGTCGAAAGGGCGGGAGGACTCGCCGATAACCAGCACGGGTTCCGTGAAAAAAGATCGACGATAGGAGCAATCCGGGAAGTGCTGGAGCCGGTAGAGACGGCGTGGCAGGGAAACAGCAGATCACGGAGATTTTGCGTACTCGTCACGCTAGATGTGCAGAATGCTTTTAACTCCGTCAGATGGATTGACATCCTCAGAGCACTGGAAGAGAGATTCGAGGTACCACAGTACATTCTCAGGATAGTCAGTGATTACCTCGATGATAGGGAACTTGCTTACAGCACAACAGACGGCGAGCGAACGAGAAGGATCAGCTCTGGAGTTGCTCAGGGCTCAGCTCTGGGCCCAGACCTGTGGAACGCTGTTTATGACAGTATCTTGAAACTGGAGATGCCCGAAGGAACTAAATTAGTTGGATTCGCGGATGACATTGCAGCAGTGATCACAGTTGCCTGCATGACCCACTTGGTGAAAGGTTGGCTCGTGGAGCATGGTCTCGAACTTGCCGTCCAGAAAACCGAGATCGTGGTCCTGACCAGACAAAGAAAGTTCTCGGGCACCTTTACGGCAGAGGTCGACGGAGTTCAAATCGAAGCAAGGAAAGTAGTGCGGTACCTGGGGCAACTATTGGACGCAAGACTAACGTTCTGGCCACACATCCAGGCAGCCGCGGACAGAGCCACTATCACGGTCAGCATGCTCTCAAGACTAATGCCCAACGTGGGCGGGCCGAGGAGCAGCAAACGACGCGTCCTCATGAGTGTAGTGCACTCCGTACTACTCTACGGGGCGGAGGTCTGGGCCGATGCCATGGACGTGGAGAAATACAGGAGAAAACTGAGAACGGTCCAAAGACGAGGGGCCCTCCGCATCGCAAGCGCCTACCGAACGGTGTCTGAGGCAGCGGCGACGGTGGTGGCCGGCGTCATACCCATCGACCTGCTCGCAAGAGAGCGAAAACGGGTGTACGAACGAAAGGCCGAGGCAAGGATGGCCGAAATACGAAGGGAGGAGCGGCAGCGAACCCTACTGGAATGGGAACGGAGATGGGTCGAAGGTACGACCGGCCGATGGACAGCGAGAACGGTAGGAGCAGTGACCCCGTGGATCGACAGAAAGCATGGAGAAATTAACTTTTACCTCACCCAGCTCCTTACCGGCCATGGACACTTCAACTCCTACCTACACAAGATGGGAAGGAAACGTAGCCCCTATTGCGACT
>CAWWDW010000099.1:2500-20086 GCA_963942595.1 Cylloceria caligata | reverse complement strand
ACAGGTAACAAGTAATGTTGAATTAATAAAAGAAAATAAGTCCTCGGACGGACTGAATCATGAAACTAATAAAGATAAAATCAATTCAAGTGAAAATATTGGGAAAATATTCATTCCGACGGGAAAGAATGCGTCCTTATCAGAGACACTACCCGGCGGAGATTCTATGGTTGATTTTGTGAAAAAAATTATAAAGGAAGAAATAAGAAATTGTCCAGAAATTATTGAAGAAGCTTACGAAAATCCTGTGAAAAATGAAAAATCAAGTAAAGAAATTAGTAAAGTAAAAATAGAAGATCAAGTTGAAAAATTGCAGTCTAGTTCGCAAAATTTTATGGAACTTTGTACGTCGGATTCGAGCAAGGGGAGCACTTATATTGAACCTGTAGAGATTATTGTATCTAGAGAAAACATTATCTATCCGAATTCGATAGAGACGAAAGTAAACTGTGTTAATGAGGAGACTTGCCTTGGCTCCACAGGGGTGTCTGTGCCGACGAAACCGGCAGCGCTCGTTGGAGAATTAAGGGAGCTCAGCTTAAATTTTTTGGGACAATCTGTGCCTATGGAAAGGACAGAATCCTTTCAATATTTTGATAACAGTGTTCAGGAAAAAAGTGTTATTTGTTCGAATTCGATAAGAACAGAGACACCAATGGGGTGTACCGAATTAAATTGTGAAAACGAAAAGAACGTTGTCTATCCAAATTCGATGGAGACGAAAATTTACTGTGTCAATGAGGAGTCTTGCTTTGGCTCCACAGGGGTGTCTGTGCCGTCGAAACGGGCAGCGGTCGTTGGAGAATTAAGGGAGCTCAGCTCAAATTTTTCGGGAAAATCTGTGCCTATGGAAAGGACAGAATCTTCTCAAGTATATGAAAATTATGTTCAAAAAGAAAACCTCGTTAATTCAAATCCAATAAAAACTAAAATATCGTCAAGAGATAGCGAGTCTAATTGTGTTAATTATGCGGGTTGTTCGAGCTTCACAGACGTAACTGTGCCGACTGAACGGACAGAACTTGTTGGAGATATGCGAAAACTCGATCCAGATTTTATAGGGATATCTGTGCCGATGGAAAGGACAGAACCCTTTGATGATATTAATAATTACAATGAGGAATTTAGAAAGTCAACCAAAGAACAAATACTCCGAAAGAATAGAAACATTGAAACAATTGAATCAGTAAAAGTCAATTATTTAGATTTTACCAAAGCATCAGAGTCAATAAAAGAAGAAATAACGATGGAAAATAAAGAAGTACTTTGCCAGAAACCTGTTGAACCTTTCGTGCCTGTAAACCATTGCGATCAAACTGTCAATTTTGAAAATTATGAAGACCCGAAGAATTTACGAACAATTTGTACACTTGAACCGTCAAAAAAGGAAAATATTATAGAAAATATTAAAGACAAAGATACACGTTTGAGAAGCGAGAAATATAGTCCGAAAACGTATAAAATCATGAACGTTTCGTTAACACAAAAACTCAGTATAGCTAATATCACTCGCGAAATTCAACCTTTCATTCGCGAAAATTCATGTTACGTAATATCAGAATCGGTAATGATCGACCGCTATAATCAAATTAAGGAATTATTAAGACTCGCTGAATTGAACGAAGAAGAAAAAGCAAGTATCGAGACGCTTTTAAAGGAAAGCGCACATTTATACCAAATCCCAGGGGATACGTTGACATGCACCACTATATTGCAACATCGCATTCCTACTACCGATGATCTTCCTATAAATACTCGAGGATACAGATGGCCAGAATGTACTAAAGAAGAAATAAGCAAGCAAATAGAGGATATGCTCGGTAAAGGAGTAATAATACCCTCTACCTCGCCATACAATTGTCCTGTCTGGGTCGTTCCCAAAGAAGCCGACTCTCAGGGTAATAAAAAATGGAGAGTCGTGTTCGATTACCGATCGCTGAACGAAAAAACGATCGCCGACGCGTACCCCATACCCAATATCAACGATATATTAGATCAATCAGGCGGTGCACAATACTTTTCTGTATTCGATTTAGCATCAAGATTCCATCAGATAGAAGTCTCTCCAGAAGATCGTCGTAAGACCGCATTTACTACGCCACGTGGCCATTTCGAATTCGTTAGAATGCCGTTCGGCCTTCGGAACGCCCCTCCGACGTTTCAAAGACCAATGGACCTCATACTAAGTGGGCTCCTCGGGAAAGGACTATTTGTTTATTTGGACGATATTGTCATTTATGCCTACAATCTCGAAGAACACGAGAATATATATCGCGAATTGATTAAACGATTAGAAGCAGCAAATTTAAAATTACAACCAGATAAATGCGAATTTTTAAAAAGAGAAGTCGCGTATTTAGGACATGTAATTGGGAATAACGGAGTTCGGCCCGATCCTAAGAAATTAGAAGCTGTATGTGAATATCCCGTACTTAAAAATGTTAAAAATATTCGACAATTTCTGGGATTGACAGGTTATTATAGGCGGTTCATAGAGGGATACGCCAAGATGTCAAAACCCCTCACGACTTTATTACGCAAAGAAAATATATTTGATTGGGGACCCGAACAACAACAGTCATTCGAAATTTTAAAGAATAAACTTTGTACGGCTCCAGTTTTATGATATCCTGATTTTTCCAAGCCTTTTATTTTAACGACAGATGTATCGGGTTATGCTATCGGTAGTATACTTTCACAAGGAGAAATTAACAACGATCATCCATGCGCTTACGCCTCGCGAGCTTTGAGTCTAGTCGAAGAACGATACGATACCTACGAAAAGGAAGCATTGGCTATAGTATACTCTATACTTTACTTTTGGCCATATCTGTATGGGTACCACTTCACTGTAGTAACCGACCATAGACCGCTGTTGTGGTTCCGACGGTCTACAGATGGAAATCCTAAAATCCTCCGCTGGCGACTGAAACTCGCCGAGTACGAATACGATGTAGTGTACAAGGCCGGAAAAACTAACGTTAACGCCGACGCGCTCTCAAGAAACCCCATAGAGTCATTGACTACCAGAGACGATATTTACATGGTTCGGTCGAATCCTCCAAAAAGTCACAGTAAAAATAATCAACGCATTTTATCAGACACCGATACAGCTCGACTATTAGAAGAAGATTCCGAAGAGGAAGAAAATCTAAGCAACGATGTCCCTGGAAATTTCGGTTATCTTACCGATGTAGAAGAATGTGAATGGGTACGTGAGTCGGTTGATCCTTTCGAACAGCTGGAAGACATAGCCTCTCCATACAAATCAACGACCACTGGTCACGAAAACGAAATTTTTCAGACGCCTGCAGCGAACAAGGCACCACTAAAGAAACCCACCGTAAAAGACTAAAAAAGTGACCTACAGTGTCGAGAACTTTCCTCTGCTATCCGACACTTCTTCAGATCGACCAAGTAGCCAAACACATGTGCCGTTACCGGTCCCATCCCACAACGATGTGCCTCTTAAGAACAACGAATCTAGCGACGAAAGCGAACTCGAAGACCATAACCCTCGGGAAAACTCAAGCAGAACAGTACAGGGAAAACAGGCACGTGAACTCTTCCAAAGTAGCGAAACAGAACCCCTAAGCGACAATATGTCCGACGTAGAACCTGAAAATTCACTTATATTGCCCGCCACCATCCCGCATAAAACTACGAAGGGTAGGATTATTGCTTCCAACGTCAAACAATCACGAGATTCATTTCACACTCGAAAAGATAATTTAGTTTATTATGTTTCCACCGACTGTGCACCGATAGCTATTGCATTACGAGATAACGACAATTTTCCACACTTAAAGAATCTAGAATTAAAGAAAGCTGAATCTATTATGAAACGAGCTCACAGATTCAATATAGCTCTGCCTATCGCAAATAATTCTGGAGAAGGTCCCACATTAATTTTGGAAAATATAGCAGAAGCTTTAAAAAGTTCTCGTTATTTAATTGACAAGTTATCATTGCAAACCGTTGGCATTTCAAAATCAAGTTTTATGTTAAACGTGCTATGGGAAAATATTATGACTCAAATTCGATTAATATTCGCGCAAAGCGACGTTAAAATTATTATTTGTCACGGGTTACTTAGACAACCCCCAGTGGAAAGGCAAAATGAGATTATTGAAGAAATGCATTCGTCAACAATAGGCGGACACAGAGGTGTCAGTAAAACATATAATCGAATTCGTCATTTGTATTATTGAAAAAATTTAAAAACCGACGTCCAATTGTATATTCAACGGTGTTTACAATGTCAATTAAAGAAATTAGTCCGCGTAAAAACTAAACAACCTATGATCATAACAGATACTCCAGCAATAGCTTTCGATAAAATTGCAATGGACATAGTAGGGCCTCTGCCAAAAACTAAGCAACAAAATGAATACATACTTACAATTCAAGATCAATTAACAAAATATTCAGTAGCAATCCCTTTACCTAACGCAAAAGCAGTAATCGTAGCAGAAGCATTTGTCAAACGATTCATTTGTTATTTCGACTCACCCAAAGCGGTACTCACTGACCAAGGTAGTAATTTTTTGAGTAACTTCTTAAAACAAATTGCGAAATTGTTCAAAATACGTAAAGTTAGAACCACAGCATTTCACCCTCAATCCAATGGATCATTGGAAAGATCGCATCATGCTCTTGGTGAATATCTTAAACAATTCACCACTAAACAAAATAATTGGGATGAATGGGTTGAAATGGTTATTTACAATTACAACATGAATGTACACGAAGGTACTAAGCATACTCCATACGAAATGGTTTTTGGCAAGATAGCTCGTACCCCTTCTAGTATGCCCCCTGCCGAGAGGAAAAACTCGCCACGTACGACGAATATCTAACGCAACTGGTCACGCAAATCCATGAAATACAGGGTTTTGGACGACAAAATTTGATAAAGGCTAAAGAAAATTCCAAAATATATTAAGACAAGAAAATGAATCCTGTAGCATTTTAAGTGGGTGAACCAGCATTTTTGCTTAAAGGACCAAAACCCGGAAAACTCGGTGACCACTACACCGGTCCACACGAAATAAAGACTATATTAACGAACGGTAACGTACGTATTAAACTCCCAAACAGAGACATTATTGTACATTCAAATCGATTTAAAAAATCGAGAATTGCATACTAACATTTTCGAAATAATTTTTCCAGAAACATTTTGCGTAAATATATACGATGTTCAAATGGTACGCATTCATGCGGCACCTTCTTTTTGGATATCATGTAATAGTAATCATAGAATTTACATAATAAAATTGATATATACGAATGAAAAATCAGAAAATAAAAACAAAAATAAAACCATATATATATATATATCATACGGGAGTAAATATAAAACTACAACAAGCCCTAATAGCAATCCTTATTTATTTTTATCAACGGTATTTCAATACTAGGAGACAATTTTGGCAGAAAACAGTGCCAAGTCGTCCACCAAATACCGTGGTATAATGCATCAATCAAATAACCCTCTATCCGATAAATAAACATATTAAATATGAAAGGAAATAATACATACATAATAATAATAGTAACAATAATAATGGTAATAATAGTAATAGCAATAATAATAATAACAATGATGATGTTCAAGTTTAAGTGAATAGGAATTTTTCTTAAAGGTTTCAAAACAATGCAAACATAGTTACCAATACCTCCCCTTCCTATTCCCAAAGCCCCCCGTACTACCGAACAGATTACGATCCAAAACTTTGTGGATTACTTGTTGGAAAGCGACTCTACATTACGACACCAGCCACAAGCCCCCACCGACGATTCTTACTCTCTTATCAACAAGTCGTGTGACTATTCAAAAACGCCATAATGGGACACTGGTAACACTTTCGTTACACAAATGGTAAATATGAAAAAAAAAAAAAAAAAAAAAAAAAAAAAATGTATAAGCAAAGGGATAATGCAAGGAAAACTTCTCCCAACACCAAATACTCACGTAAGTAAATCGATTTTTAGCTAAAACTATATAACTATACCCTTCCATATATATTTTGATTCATAATACTGTAACATAGTTACCATCGAGCGATTATATTATATTATCGAATGATTATGAGAGCCGAAATTATATTTGAAGCGTCGAGTACAGCGGACGCTAGGCCGACGAACCCGGACCTACTATAAAAACTAGTGTCGTCACGCCTCTGGAATTCGCTCGTCGCCGAAAACAGCAGGTCAGCGACCAGCTGGCCTTGCTCGGCGACGAGGGAGAGCCAGGGGGGTCATGACAACGGTATCGCAAAATCGAGTGAAATGGGACGAATTTTAAAACCGAAGTCTCAGATGACGTAGTGGGAACCAGGGTGGGGAGACATCTATAAAAGCGCTTGCACCGGAAGGAAGGCTCTCTTATTCGGTAACACGAGTTCAACCAAAGCGAATTGCGAGTGCACTAGATTTCAAAAATATTAATCTGAAAAGTAAAAAGGCGGAATATATAGGAAATTGATTAGTCGCAAGTTTGAAAGCGGAATAATACGAGAAGTAGTTAGGAATAATCGGGATAGGGATAAATGAATAAGTATAAGAAAAGAAATGCAGTGCATCGGAATAAGAAAATAGGATAGACGAGAATGAATTAACAAGTGCGGACTTTAACCCTTTGCACTCCGTTGTCGCCGTATTTGCGACATTAAAGCCTCTATGCCCTACTAGGCTGGAGTGCAAAGGGTTAAACTGGTAGGAACTATAGGAACCGCCTTTCCTGCGCGAGAAAGTGAGAAAGGGCGAAAAGTGAAATAAGTGTGAGAGAGCAAAGAATTGTAAACAGAGTTGTTACACTCTGTCCAAAGAGAATCTGAGGCGTGTGGATGTGTGTGTGTGGCTCACGAGTCAAGACCAATGCATAGGCCTGTAACCGAAGCACCAGACGTGAATACCAAGAATTTATGCTCCAATAAGAGGAAATAATAATAAAATAATCGAGGGGATTCCCAAATTTTGATACAGAGTAGAAAATGGAATTAGGAATCGTAGTAGATAGAACAAGTAAAATTAAATAAGGATAAGTAGGATTAGATGCATAGGAGGAATAAGTATGGATAAGCGAATCTCGTAGCGGAAGATATTAATAATAGAGTGTGTCTGCGAAAAATAAGTGTGGAAGAAAAGAATTGTACATAGGGTTCATACACTCTATCAAAAGAGCGAATGCGAGGAAAAATAACTAGTGGAGTGAAACATTGGTACACCAAGAATATAGTAAGACCGCTGATTAGGAGAGTGAGAGAAAGAATTGTAATTAGAGTTAGTACACTCTACCGAAAGAGTGAGTGCGAGGCAAGTGATTGGTGGTATGAGTATATGTGTGTCTGGAGCGAACAGCAATACCGCCGCACGGCAAGAAAAACAAACCGTCGATTATACCGAGAATAGATGCATGCCAAATAAAATTATAATCGGCGAAATAATTGCTAAAATTGCGGGATTAAATGATCGTGCTAAAAAAATTCGAGTGACCGTAATTAACAAGTGACATTGTATGAAATTGTTTTTATCTTTAATAAAGCCTCACTGTCAACTACTACGAAGTCTCTATTAATTAGTTATGTGTCGAGCCCAAATCCCCACGATAAATAAAAATACATGTTAACGATAAAAAAATTTACCGTTACAATACACAGAATTATTTTATTTATGCCTTTTCGCACTCTAAAAAAAAAAGGTGTTGCATTTTTTCTCAGAATAAAAATAAAAAGAAAAAGAAAAAAATATATATACATAAATGTATATACTTAAAATAAAACAAAATAATATATAAAAAAAAAAGGCAAAGAAAAAAAAAGATATGCAATAATAATAATAATCGTTAATCACACTATGATATCGCATATTAGTAATGCACATTATGTTTCACAAACACAAAAGTTTACAAGTCACTCATTCCGAGGGCCGCCGTACTGCCCTGGATATCTCAACCAAACATTTACATCGCCTCAGAGTAAAAGGAAGCATTCGTTTTATACTAGACGATCGTTGAATCCTTATACCAAATCTCATGGAGCCAACCATCATGAAGGCGAGACAATACGAGAATCCACACGAACGTCCAGCATTATATGGACAAAAATTTTAAGAAGTTCACGAACACCAACAACTCTAAAGAAACTTCACGAACGCCAAGAATTTCAAAACGCTTAGAACATCAAGAACTCCAAAACGCTTAGAACATCAAGAACTTCAAAACGCTTAGAACATCAAGAACTTCAAAACGCTTAGAACGCCAAGAACTTCAAAAGGGCTAAGAACTTCAAGAACTCCAAGAATTTCACGAACTTCAGAAACCAACGTCCACGAGGTATTGAATCAACACCAAGTCTGTATGAGAAAATTCATACCTACATATTCTTACACACGTCAGTTGCTATTATTCAAATCAAGTTAACTACTCCGATGTGTGGTATAAGAAAAGGAGAAAAAGGATATTTTAACCGTGTTATTAGACATAAATAATATTTGAGTTACAAAAAAAAAAGAGAGAAAAAGCAAATACTTTAACGAAGCAAATATTTGGATAAAGATTACGAATTATAAGAAGAAATAGAATTAAGAACACATACACTGTAACCAGGAAGTCACGTTCAATATTCACCGTTATTTAATCATGAGTAACATGTAAGAAAAGAATTCACTCAGCTTATTGTACGGTTGCAAGAAAAAAATAGGGGTTAAACATTTCAAAGAAAAGAAAATACAACAGTAAAATCAAGAAGCGAATAAACAAAGTAAGCAAGCGAAGAAAATATTAGAAAAGGAAAAGAGAGAAATACAAATGCCCATAAATAAAGGGACGCATATATAAGTACAATAACATAACACCTATTGTCGGGAAATATGAAGCAACGAAATAATTAAGTTAAAAATTAGGACCATATAATATTCCTACTAAGCATAGTACGGACAAATCCGAAGAAATATAATCGCACATATACATACACTTAACGTAGAACAATATTTAACCAAAGCAACAATAGCAATATGGCCAAACCGTTTCAAATCAAATATCCTTTCTCTATTAAAAGTAACGTTTTGTTTGTGTTTAACGAATTCGTCATGGTACGAACCAAAAGCTAGTACCGCATACAGATTCCAAGATCTTGCAAGAGTCAAGTCGTTAAAAGAAGAAGAATAGTACGACAAGCATAATTGGAAAATTGTTAGCCTCACCCTCGCATTCGATTATTAGGCTTCTCCTAATGATCGTTTTAAGGGGGGAGGTGTTACGTCCTGACGTAACGTCGCATTTATCTTTTTCATTTCGATTACGTTAAAGTTCTTCTGCTTTAGTTTCGCTACAGTAAAAGTAACTTCCCAAATTTTTCTTTCATTCTCGAACTTCTTAAAAGGAGAGCAGAGCGATTTTAGCGACGGAGATCGGAACAGGGTGAAGGTGCGGCCCTAGCGACCGTCTCCCGAGAAAAATTAATCTTGTAAAGATAGAATTTTTCGGCGCTCCCGGTCAAAAGGCAAACTTTCAAACCATGAAAGCGAGGCTGGCCGACTCTCCACGCAACGATAAACGCCTTGCGCGAAGTCTGAACAACGATCTAGCTGACTTGCGTACGGACGAAAAATACGAGTAACCGAGTCGGGCGAGTCGCTCTCAGGAAAAGTACTCTCTCGCTCTCTCTCGTTTCCATGTATAAAAATACTTGTTTTACCAGCAAATTATATATATGGAATATGTTACACATATATATATAGGATAAAATGAAATGTTAAGATTATTTTACAGCGGAATACCAAAAGTAAGACGAAACGAGAAAGAGAGAAAACTATAACACGTTTCAATAAAGCTTCCTCTGCAGGAAAGTGAGCCTAGCCGACTCTCTGCGCCACGACGAACGCCTTATCGCTAGGGCTGAACGGCGATCTAGCCGACTTGGGTACGAACGAAATGTACGAGTAACCAAGTTAGGCGAGTCGCTCTCAATAGAAGTTCTCTCTCGCTCTCTCTCGTTTCCATGCATAGAAATACTTGTTTTACCAACAAGTTATTTGTATGGAATACATTACACATATATAGACAGGATAAAATGAAATGTTAAGATTGTTTTACGGCTAAATACCAAAAGTAAAACGAATCGAGAAAGAGAGAAAACGGTAACGCGTTTCAATAAAGCTTCCTCTGCAGGAAGGCGAAGCTGGCCGACGATCCACGCCACGACAAACGCCTTATCGCTAGGGCTGAATGGTGATCTAGCCGACTTGCGTACGAACGAAATGTACGAGTAACCAAGTTAGACGAGTTGCTCTCAAATAAAATCCTTCTCTCTCTCACGCTCTCGTTTCTATAGCACGAAAATAATCATCTAACTAGCAAATCATTTAAGAAAACTTATTAACTATAAGAAGTCTAACGTCTAACTAACAAATTATCTAAGAAAACTTATTAGCTATCAGGAGTACAAATTGAAAATGCGGGATTTTTTTCTATTTTTGAACGTTTATTCTGAAAAAATGGTAACAAATGAATTATTCAAAGTATTGTCCATCGCTAGCCACAACTTTTTCCCATCTTTCTGGCAATTTACGGATACCGTCGCGAAAAAATTCGGCCGGCTTGGCTGCTATCCAGTCATCGACCCATTTTTGGGCTTCTTCGTAAGAATGGAAGCGCTGGTCAGCTAGGCCATGTGTCATCGATCGGAAAAGGTGGTAATCGGAAGAAGCAATATCTGGGCTATACGGCGGGTGGGGTAAGACTTCCCATTTCAGCGTTTGTAGGTATCTTTTGACCGGCGCTGCAACATGTGGCCGAGCGTTGTCATGTTGCAAAATTACTTTGTCGTGTCTTTGCTCGTATTGTGGCCGTTTTTCTTTGAGTGCGCGGCTCAAACGCATCAATTGAGTTCGGTATAGTGCTCCTGTGATGGTTTCGTTCGATTTCAATAGCTCATAATACACCACACCCAGCTGGTCCCACCAAATACAGAGCATGAGCTTGGCGCCGTGAATATTTGGTTTGGCCGTCGATGATGATGCATGGCCGGGGTAACCATATGATTTTTTGCGCTTCGGGTTATCGTAATGGATCCATTTTTCATCACCAGTGACAATGCGATGCAAAAAACCCTTCCGTTTTTGCCGTTCGAGCAGCAGTTCGCATGCAAAAAAACGGCGCTCGACGTCTCTCGGCTTCAGCTCATACGGCACCCAATGTCCTTGCTTTTGGATCATTCCGAGGGCTTTTATACGATGGGAAATGGCTTGTTGTGTCACTCCCAATGAATCTGCGAGCTCTTGTTGAGTTGGACACGAGTCTTCATTGAGTATTGCCTCCAATTCAGCATTCTCAAACTTTTTCACTTGGCCCGGCCGCTCTTTGTCCTCAACGTCAAAATCACCACTTCTAAACCGCACAAACCATCTCTCGCACGTTGAAACCGATGGAACATGACTCGGATAAGCCTCGGAGACCAATCGATGTGCTTCAGCAGTACTTTTCTTCAAATTAAAGAAGTAAATTAAAACTTCCCGCAAATGCTGTTTTGTTGGCACAAAACTCGACATATTGAGAGCTCAAAAAAACTATGAATTTGACACTGCGACAAATTGACACATACTGAAAATTAAAGCTATAAGACGTAGCTTTGACATGAACATAGTCACAGTACTGCCTGATGCGTATAGCGTTAGTAACGCCATCTGTTATCAAACCCGCATTTTCAATTTGTACCCCTGATATAAGTAGAGTAATCATTAATTTGACGAATAACCATTGATGCATGGAATAAGCCATAACTCAACAAAACCATTTATACTAATAAGAGATTAACGCAGAAATGAGGTTGCATACGTCGAAGTTAACTACAGAATCTGTAACAAAATTATTACTAGTGGTTTCATGTGAAGGATTTAATTAAGTTCCGTACAAACGCTGAAAAACTAAGTCATTACCATAGACCCATCTACATAGAAGCGAGCATAAGGATATTACCTAGACTAGGAAACTCTATCGAAAGTAGGCCTAGAAGCGGGTGGTAAAAATCGCCTCATTTTCAGGGGAAAAACGCCTCGAACACGTTCCCTCACCTAATCGCGTGGTCCTCTGTGTAGCACATCGCGCGGACAAATCAGAGCGCGCCATACCGATGCACTTGCATAAATCTATGGCTCTGCATGTCGAGAAGCTACTCTGCGGAGTAAGGGGAATGAATACGTGTATGGTCGAGATAGACCACGTGGAAATTCTTATAATCAGGATAGGGTTTTATCCCTCCTCTTCTTTTACGCGCTTAACGACAAGAATTTTTGACGCTCAGGACCCTATAAAAGGCCGCGAAAATCGGCCGACGACACAGTTTATCGGGGGGTCAAGTGTAAGACTAATCACTAGCCTGGCGGTCAATAAGTCGCTGGCAGTGAATTAGACTTTTCCCAAGGCAGCAAGTAGTACTGTTTGCCGGGAAATAAAGTAGTACAGAACGATAATTGTTCACCAGGGCTGAATTTTCACAAAGTATAGTTTCGAGTAGTACAGAGTACGAGTACAGTACTTATAATTATTAACCCGTGCGAAATCGGGAATATTGAACGTGCAACATTCAACTACTCATGTAGTTTTATTTCAATAAATAATTATTAATACGCACCAACGCCTACGTTCGATTTTGAGTCTGTCTGACTACACTAATCTACGTCCAACCAACGTTCAACAGCAAGAACCACAGCATCAAACAACCGTAGGTATAATTTTCAATTACCAATTAAAGTGAAATCTTGCTCCGCGTGAAATTGTTATTCAAGTCCCACCCCCTTATTCGTGAAGTTATTATCCCCAACCAACAACAAAACGCACTCCAGCCCTATTCCGAGAAATTTTCCGCGAGGTTAGACTCAAAAACGGGCTTGCGCCTTCGGTATTTTCTCGTCGGGTGTGGTAAAGGGAGAATTTATTCTCCTTGACCAGAGCACGGAAAAGATACACCGAAACGTGAAATCTATGTTAAATTCGTGGATTCGTAAGATAGGCCGCGATTTCGACGTAACACTGTCCAGCGGTCACACACAAAAAATGTGTGCTCCGCGTCGTCTCGTTCGTGTCCGCAGTGCTTACAGTCTGGCGTCCAAACTCTGTTCATGTTGTAAAGGTACCTTCGGAAGTAGTCGTGTCCGGTCAGGAGCTGGGTAACGTAAAAATTTACGTCCCCAAACTTTCTCCCGATCCACGGCCTCAGGTCCCTTACAAGTTGTCTCGTCCAGTTGCCTGTCGTCCCTTCTGTCCAGCGTTGTTGCCATGCCTGAATCGTCCTGTCTCTTTCTGTCGTCGCCACATCCTGTCGTCTCGTGTCCGCGCTTCTCCCGTAGATCCTCTTTCGTTTAAAAGCTAGGAGGTCCACGGGGATTACGCCGGCCACCACCAAGACTGCTTGTGCAGAGACAGTCCGATAGGAGCAGGCGATCCTCAGCGCACCCTGTCTTTGTACCGTCGTCATTGCGTGGCAGTACTTCTTTGTCTTCAGGGCATCTGCCCAGATCTCCGCGTCGTAGAGGAGCATCGAGTTAGTCGTCGACATTAAGAGTCTCCGTTTCCCCGGTCTCGATCCGTTCGTGTTTACCATCAGGCGGCTTAAGGATGCCACTTTTTCGGCCGCCTTCCGATCTGTCCGCTGTACGTGAGGCCAGAAGGTCATCTTCGTATTTAAGGTCACCCCCAGGTACTTGATTTCCCCTCCAGCCACTATCTCGTCTGTCCCGACCTTCATAGGTTGTCTCGTCAGTAAGCGTTTCCTTGTGAGAAACACCAGTTCCGGCTTTTCCGTTGCGAGTTGAAATCCGTGGTCAGTCATCCATCGTCCGACACGTCTCATCGTCTGGTTTAGTTTGTACTGTGCTAATTCTGGAGACCGCTCGACGATCACCGCCGCCACGTCATCGGTGTATGCGACGAGTTGAACATCTCGCGGAAGCTCCAGTCTCAGCAGGCTATCATAAATCCCATTCCAGAAGTCTGGTCCCAGTATGAATCCTTGGGCGACCCCCGCGGTGATCTGTCTTCTCGCCTGTCCTTCGATTGTCTCGTAGGTAATCCGTCTGTTTCGTAGGTAATCTTCCACTACTCGGGTCAGGTATGGTGGAGCCCTGATTCCGTTTCTAAGCGTCTCCAATATGTCCTCCCACCTGGCCGAGTTGAAAGCGTTCCTAACGTCGAGTGTCGCCAGCAGCACGATTGGTCGCGCTGCGTGGCAATGTCTGTCTGTGTCTCGGAAGGAGTCTACCACCTTCTGGATGGCTCAAATCGTGGACCGGCTCTTCCTGAAGCCAAACTGTTGGTCGGATAGGCCTCTCCCGGTCTGTATCGCGTCCGTTAATCTTGGTCTAAGTAGCTGTCCGTAAAGTTTTCCTGTCGTGTCCAGTAGGCTCAGCGGCCGATAGGCTGACGGCGTGTTGGGGTCGTCCTTACCCTTGGGGATAAGGACAAGCCTCGCCGCTTTCCATCGGTCAATGAAGGTCCCCGTCGTCAAGCACGTGTTGTATAGGTCGAGAAATATATCCGGCCTCAGGTTAACCATCAGCCGGACAATCTCGGCCAGTACTCAGTCAGGTCCTGGCGTCTTACCCGTCTTCATCGCATTGGATGCTCTGGTGAGCTCCTCCGCAGTGAATTTGGGGGGTGTTGGTGTCCCGTTGTCATCCGTTGCGTCCGTCCGTATGGGGTGTGTCGGGAAAAATCCGTCCACAATTCGTCGAGTGGTTTCTGCATCTTTGAGTCCTGGTGAGACCCGGGCCCCTAGTTTACCGGTCACGTACTTGTAACCAGTGCCCCACGGGTCCCGGTCCACCTCCTCGCAGTGCTTCCTCCAGCACTGCGTCTTGCTGTCTCTGATAGCGTTCGTCAGTCGTTTCCGTGCTGTCTTGTATTCGGCCTAGAGGGTTTCCCTTTCAGGTGTCCCACCAGCCCTCGTGGCCCGTCTTCGGTTTGCCAGACAGACCTTCCGGAGTTCGGCGATCTCGTCCATCCACCAATATTGTGGTTGTCTGCCATGTCCGTAATGTCGTTTTGGCATAGTGCTATTGCACAGCCGTTCCGTCAAATTGGCCGTTTCGTCTACCAGTCTTTCCGCCCTTAGCCGGCCTGTCAGCTCTGGGGAGACGTTTGTTATCGGCACCGGCGCTGCCGCCAGCTCTTCCGAAAACTTCCGTACGTCAAGTTTGTTCGTATTCCACCGCGGGGGGCGCTGAATCCTCGTCCGTGTCGTCGTTGTCCGTTCTCCCACTTCGAAGACGATGTACTGGTGGTCGCCGGCCTTGTAGTCCTCAGCCACCCGCCATCGCCCTACCCGTGGCAGTATTTTGTCTGACGTCATCGTTACATCTGGTATGAAGTCCCTAAATCCTGGTCGTCTGTATGTCGGTGTGTTCCCCGTATTTGCTACCACTAGGTCTAGCCTTGCGGCCATCTCCAGTAATAGTTGTTCCCGTCTGTTCGTCACAGTCATGCCCCACTCGACCGCCCTCGCGTTAAGGTGCCCCGCGACCACGATGTCACCAGGCAGATCCCTAATTCCATCTTCGAGGAGCGCCACCTTTCTCTCAAACTCCGCCGCGACGCAGTTCGGGGTCAGATAGACGCTGACGTAGGTGACAGCGCCGACCTTAGCCCATGCGAAGTCCTTGCCTGCGCCGCGGTCGGTCATCCCGGATCGGGCGGCACCCCTCACCCAGATAGCAGCTGTCTCGTTTTCGTTTGTGATCCACGTCTGTGTCGTTCGTTTCCTGTACGGTTTGCACAGTATCAGTATGTCGGCGTCGTGTTCGTCGGCTATCTGAGGTAGAAGCATGTCCGCTGTCCTGCTCCGGTTCAGGTTTCCCTGAATTACGGTGTCCATTTTCCGGCCTCCCTTTTGCGGTCCTCCAGCGCAGCCCGGAACACCGCGCATCTCCCGGTTCCCGCGAGGTGCGCCGCGTCTCCGTGCCCCGCCTCAGAGCACAGAGCGCAAGCCGGTCTGTTTTTACAGTCCGTCCCGTAATGTCCCGTTTCGCCGCATTTCCTGCAGCTTTTTGTCTGATCCGTGTTCGTGCAGTTTGTCTTTGTGTGTCCGTAGCCCAGGCACTTGTGGCATTTGGTCACCGTCAATCGCTGTCGTAGTTGGCATCGCACCCATCCTATCCCGATCCGGCCCCGGCCCAGCAGCACCTCGGCTTCCCGCGACTCGAGATCGCAGACCGTCATGTACTGCTCAGCCCGGTTCGGGCCGAAGATGTGGACAACAAAGTCGCCATCTCGTCCCGTTTCTCGTCTCAGCGCCTGTATCACGTTCTCCGCGGTGGTAACGCAGCCCAGGTCCATGATCTTCAGTTGCGCCCTGGAGGTAATGGTCCTTACGCTGTCCGTGTCCCCGACCGCGTCCTGAAGTGCACGCTGAAACTGTTCTCGTCCGTCTGTGTCTGTCTGTATCTTGATGAGACACCGTCCGTCTTTGGTCTTCCTTAGAGCCGTCACCTGCACGTGACTGCTCGTCGGGTCGACCGTCGTCCTTATCTTCCGTACGATGTCCGAGTACGTGTTGTCTTTCCCAGGCTTGACCAGCACAGCCGTTCCCCTATGTTTGGGGGTCAGTCTGCGCCTTTCAGCCTGGGTCGGTACGTTCGTCTCGTCCGTCCTGTTTTTCGGTTCCGTCGTTTTTTTCTTCTTTTTTTGTTTCGTCACGGCTGTCCAGGCTTTAGCCGCCTCCGTTCTCGGGGGTCCTTTCTGCCGGGCCTCTGGTGGGGTCTTTGTTGCCTTCCGTTTCCGTTTCGTCGGTCGCGTTGCCGGTTCCGTTGTCTCCGTTTCTGTCTCTGTCAGGTCGTGTGCCGTCATTCGTCCCTTCGAGGCTGTCCTGCTTTGCATGCTTAGCGCAACGTCGGCAACCTCAAAAATCGTTTTAATGCCGGTTTTTACCGCCATATTCATATGTTTCTGTATTGCCGCTGCCTCGGCCATTTTCGTCGCTGTCCTCTGTATGAGCATTAGTAGCTCCGTCAGTTTAGGTTCGTTCTGTCGTAGTGATGTGGTGTATTTATTGTGTCTTTCGTCTGTCCCGTCTGTGTGCGCGTACGTCTGCTTTCACTGTCGTGAGTAGAGGCCGCAGAGGTATAGCCTACCCCGCTCCCTGCGCTCGATGGAAGGTGCAGTGTTGCCCTGTCCGTATTTTTTGACAGTCGTACCCCTGACGGAGTACTACTGTCGGTGTTTGTTTTTGATTGTTGAGTTTTGTCCATGTTATTCCCACGAGTAGTCAGGAATGGTCGTCCGCCCCCACAGAGCCTGATTGTGGGGGTAAGGCTTCATACTATAAGGTTTCGCCCGGTTCTCTATAGGCATCGTGCGCGACACTGTACCCCAGTGCCATCCAGCCCTCGGCACGCTGGCTCCCACCTTGGTCTGCGCAGAGCTGGTCCGCGACGGGGTTTTTGTCCACCTGAGCCGGTTTTTACGCCAGCCCGGTTTCCTTATGGCGCCCGTTAACCGGGAAGTGCCGTGGCCGTTCCTGGCGGGGATAGAGTCGTCAGTAGACGATCCACTTCCCCGATACGGTCGGGCCACTTTGTGCCTTGGCCCTG